>VIAB01025353.1:30163-40568 GCA_009801035.1 Oophaga pumilio | reverse complement strand
TCCTTTAATAATCTCAATTAAACCATACTTACGACCTCACCTAAATCCATATTCTCCTGTAATAAAACTAACATAAAAAAACAATATACCATACCTGTCCATCGTTCTGATCCACGCCATAGTCCATGTCTGTGGGAGAAATAGTTTTCAACCTAGACGGTGCCAAGATGCGACCGTCCAGGCTGAAAACCACTGGTGACTGAACTGTTGCTAGCGCAGCCTCAGTGACTAGCAGTGATGTCACTGAGGCTACGTTCCCAGTCGAACTGAATTGCGTGGGCAGAACGACGGACATCTATGGTATATTGTTGTTTTTCTATTTTAGTTTTATTACTGGAGAACAAAGTCTTCAGTGGAATTAGGCGAGGTCGTAAGTATGGCTTAATTGAAATTATTAAAGGAGTCTGTGTAGTGGTGAGCGAGCATGCTCGCCACTGCTCGGTGCTCACCCGAGCATCTCTCTACTCGAGTTGCTCAGAGCTCGCCGAGAATTTCCGGGGTTGCTTGGCAGGAGCTCAGCTCCTCGCCCTGCATGTCTTGCACTCTTAAGAGAGCCAATGAACATGCAGGGATTGTCTGCCATAAACTGTAATGCCACAGCCATGTTATTTGTGGCATTACAGTGACTGACTGGCCACACCGCGTCATCAGGCCTATATCAGACCTGGCACCGCCATGCTCGTCACAGACTGCTCCGGAATCAGGCAGTATAGGAAGTGTTGCTGCTGAGCTAGGGAGAGATTTGCTTGGTTCTTACTTAGTGTGGGTATACCATATATAATGTACATATCCATTTCAATTAACAGTCTTTCTGAGGACTAATAAAGCTGCATGCATATCAGTGCTAGTCAGGCAGGCAGTGTATGTGGCAGACTGCAATGCATATAGCAAGAGGGTCCATTCCAGTTTTGTCTGCTGCTGCTGCTACTACAGATATTTCTAGACATGAATAGACAGGAATAATTTTTTTTCGATCTTCATCCTGATTATTTGCTTAAAAATCAATCCAGAGAACTTCATTTTTCTGCTCCATTTGCTTGTTGGCACTGCAGAAAGCAGTCAGATCCTTTCCATATTACAGCGACCAAAATCCAGCTATTTTAAACTGGGGATTGTCTATCACATGGATCACATATCAGTGTGCTCTAATTTCTGCCATTTCTAGCCTCCATTTAAATTTTGTTGCAGTGTGTTAGCGAAGTTATTGACATCAGTTTGCTGGTAAAAATAGTTACCTACAGGCCAGCTATTTTACACTGGGGTTTGTCCGTCACATGAATCACATATCAGTGTGCTCTAATTTCTGCCATTTCTGGCCTCCATTTACATTTTGTTGCAGTGTGTTAGCGAAGTTATAGACACCAGTTTGCTGGTAAAAAAAAATTACCTGCAGGCCAGCTATTTTAAACTGGGATTTTCGGTCTCACAGTTCACATATAATTTTGCTCCAAATTCATCCTTTTGTAGTGAACGTGGAAAATATTGTCCTCCATTTAAAATTGGCAAGGTGCGTGCAATGGATGGGGAACTGGACGTGATGGTGATGGTGCATGCAGAGGCCATGGTTGTGGGCAAGATGAAATTGTGCCACAACAAACATCCACATCTTATCTGCCGACCTTCCTTTCCCAATTACTAGGGGACCGCAGCAGCACACCACTATCAAACCAGAGCAGTGTCAAAAGGTTGTTGTTTGGATAGCGGATAATGCTTCTATTCACTTTGCCACCACCACCTTGTCTTTCACATGGTCAAGTCTCAGTAGCCGTGAGTCTCTACCGCATATTCCTCACCCTGATCCTCCTTCCTCCCACCATGCCGAGTGCCCAGAGACAACTGAACCCACACTTGGGCACTCTGAAGACCTGTTCACTTTTTCATTTATAGATTTGGGCCTCTCGCTCGGTCCACTTGAAGCGGGGCAAGAAGAGATCGCATATAGCGATGACCAAATATTTGAGCAGCCACAGTTACAAGAAGGCGACGGTGGGAAAGTGTCACAAAAGGTGGATGAGGATGAGACACAATTGCCAGAAATTCAGGAGGAAGACCAGGGTGCAGAAGTGGAAGATAAGGTGGTGGATGATATAGGAATTGACCCAACCTGGCAGGAGGACAAGCAGAGCGAGGACAGCAGCACACAGGGGGAGGGAGGCGTTGCCCCCCATCAGTCATATTTCAAGATTTCAAAAAACTCCCCTCGAGGCGGAAGTATGATAATCTAACTGCCAGGCAGCGACATGCCATCTCAGAGTTGCAATCCATTCCGGGGGTTATTTTCAAACCGGCAGACAAGGGGAGGAATGTCGTGGTCTGGCCTATCACAATGTACGAGTGCGAAACTTTTTGACAGTTGAGAGATCCTCATACGTATGAAAAACTGTCTTATAATCCTACATCCTCCTTCTCACTGTCACTACAGTGTATTTTGATTCGTGCTGTTGATGATAATATCATCACTAAGAAAGTATTTGAAGGGTTGATGGTCAGAGCCCCAAAAAACCCCACCTTCTATCTCCTGCCCAAGATCCACAAGGACGCCGCTGACCCTCCGGGACATCCGATCGTGTTTGGTATTGAGGGATTTTGCGACTCGATATGTAAATTTTTGGATTACTATCTGAAACCGTTGGTCGAACTACTACCATCCTACATTAAAGACACGACGGACGTCCTTACACGGGTCGACGGCGTCCTTGTGGATAATGACACCATTTTTGTCACTGCCGATGTCGAATTCCTGTACACCTGCATCGATCATACCCTGGGTTTGAATGCGATTAGAATCTTCTTGGGGATGTCTGACCTGGACTGCTCTTTGTGAGAATTACTCCTCGAGCTGCTGCATTTCGTCCTCATCCATAATTTTTTTGTATTTAAAGATCATTTTTATTTACAGCGGTGTGGCACGGCCATGGGCGCGGCCTGTGCGCCCTCGTATGCTAATCTCTTCTTAGGTTCTTGGGAGAAATTCATCTTTGGTGATGGGGGCGCACCGGCCGCCTCCCATGTGCTGTGCTGGCACCGCTATATACATGATGTTTTGTTTCTTTGAGATGGGACGGTGAAGCAGCTTGATGAGTTTATGGAACCGTTAAATATCAATGACTTCAATATCAAGCTGACTTACAAGTCTGATCCAAAGTCTATTGACTTTTTGGATGTTACCTTGTATATTGATAAAAACCGCAACATTCAGACGGACATTTACCGAAAACCCACTTCTGTGAACGTCCTCTTGCATGCCGAATCATCGCACAACTCTTCCACAATTAGAGCCGTCCCGGTCGGGCAATTCCTCATGATGAGGCGGATCTGTTCCACTGAGGATAACTTCATCAGACGTGCTCATGACCTGAGGGACCGCTTTCGGTGCCGTGGGTACAGAAACAGGTGTATAAGGAGGGGTTTCGACAGGGCTAAAAAGATGGCACGAAGGGATTTACTTTATCCACGTGCGGATTCGGGCAGGAAGCCGAGGGGTGATGGTGGTGACAACATCCGATTTATTTCTACATTCAACCATGAGTGGGACCACATGAGGGAGATTTTGGCCAAACACTGAGTTGTTTTGGGGCTGAACCCTCTATGAGCTTGGCTATTGGTGATTTCCCACTTATGACCACTAGGTTATCTAAAAATCTTAAAGATCTCCCAGTGAGGAGTCATCATGCTCCAGTGCCTTCTAATCCTTTTGGAACTAGAGGCCCAATCGTAGGCTTCATCCCCTGTGGCCACTGTCTTGCCTGTTTGAATGTCCTGCGCTGCTCTACATTTCAATCATCTGATGGCTCTAAGAGCTTTCAGATTAGACAGTGTATATCATGTAGCAGTACTAATATTATCTATTACGCCACATGTGGATGCTCTATGATATATGTGGGCCTTACATCTAGGGAGTTACGAGTAAGGGTCCGGGAGCATGTGCGGGACATTCGTGCGGCCAAGATGGTGGCCGACCCCTTTACCTTGAAAGCTATCCCATGCCATTTCAGGGCTTTCCATAATTGTGATGCTACTACATTTATGGATAGGGGTATTGACTCTGTTCATCTGGAGATTAGATCTGGCAATTATAAAAAATTGCTGGCTCAGAGAGAGGCTAAATGGATTGTCATCTTAGACACCATGACCCCTAACGGTCTTAATGAATCCTTGAGCTTTGCCTCCTTCTTATAATTTGTTTCTGCTGCATCCATTGTATGGGTTCCCAGTTTAGTTTGGGTTTTTTTAATTATTAATTTTTGTTTTTAACTCTTTATGTTCCTTTTATTCTTAGCCTATTGTCCTTATTATCCTGTGTCTGGGAGACCAGTCCATTGGGATTCCTGTCATCATCCTTGTATGATCATCCTCAATTGTTGTTTTTGGACCGCGATGTGATCTTCATCTGGATACGTACGTTTTCATCCCACTGCGTGCCATATGCATTTAATACCTGCTTATGTATCGTCATTTATTTTGCTGTGTATGTACATATATATGGTTTGATGCAATTGCCTTATATACCTGAGACATCACTATGCCTTTTTAGAGATTATCTGTTAATTCTAAGCTGCATGTATACATTCATCGGTTACATCCACATTCATACCTAATGCTTTGCTATCGTGTCTTAGTATGCATTTGACTTTGATGTTAACGCCTTTGTATGGTATATACTCATGTTGTACAACTTGGTAAGGTTACTGCTTTTATATTATACGCACAGGCATTTCTACATTTTTGTTTTAAATATATGATCTGACTTTACTTTGCATCGGTATGCAATGGCACTGTGGCGTGCATGTGCAGTGTGCTCCCCATCTCCTCACACGGTACTTGGCATCTTTCTGCCTCGGACACACACGTCAGGATCCTGTGTCCCGCGCTTGTGCTCTGATTCTTGACACCTCGCTTCAGTGTTGAGGACCTGGCTGCGGCACGGCGCATGCGCCGACTTCTCCGTGCTCATTGGTCTACTTATACCATGTGATCACCCATGTGGTTCCCCTATATGGACATAAAAGGTCCTCCAGACTCTGTCATCTCTTATCCCCTTGTGGAAGCGCTCTGTGTGAGCGCGAAACGTGCGTCAGGGTTCACCCACTACTCTGGGGCAGTGCACCCCATTCGGTAAGCTTCTTTCCCTAAATTGTTTTCTTACGTCTATAAGGACATTGATTTTTAATGTGGTGAAGATCACTTACCTTCATGTTCTGCATGGTCTTGTGTGCCAGCGATCATTGATTATGATGGTTATGTGCATGTGTTTTGTTCCCTTCCCCTTGTTGTCATCATCATAATATGGCTATTTGGCCAATTTTATTGTAATATTGTATTTATTAATAAACTTGATACTTTTGATACTTTAGTGAGTCCACAACTCCGTTTTTTCTCCCTATTTGCTATTGCTATACAGTGGATATTTGATTATTATGGCGGCTCATCAAATTGGAGGTCTGCTTATTCCTTTTTATTAAAAGTATCGGGCGTTTTGTTGATACTCATGTTAGCGAAGTTGACACCAGTTTGTTGGTAAAAATAATTACCTACAGGCCAGCTATTATAAACTGGGGTTTGTTGGTCACACGGATCACATATCAGTGTGCTCAAAATTCTGCCATTTCTGGCCTCCATTTACATTTTGTTGCAGTGTGTTAGCGAAGTTATAGACACCAGTTTGCTGGTAAAAACAAATACCTACAGGCCAGCTATTTTAAGCTGGGATTTTCGGTCACACGGATCACATATAATTTTGCTCCAAATTCATCCTTTTGTAGTGAACGTGGAAAATATTTTCCTCCATTTAAAATTGGCAAGGCGCGTGGCAATGGACGGGGAGCTGGATGTGATGGTGATGGTGCATGCAGAGGCCAAGGTTGTTGGCAAGATGAAATTGTGCCACAACAAACATCCACATCTTCTCTGCTGACTTTCCTGTCCCAATTACTAGGGGACCGCAGCAGCACACCACTATCAACCCAGAGCAGTGTCAAAAGGTTGTTGCTTGGATAGCGGATAATGCTCCTATTCACTTTGCCACCACCACCCTGTCTTCCACATGGTCAAGTCTCAGTAGCCGTGAGTCTCTACCGCATATTCCTCACCCTGATCCTCCTTCCTCCCACCATGCCGAGTGCCCAGAGACAACTGATCCCACACTTGGGCACTCTGAAGACCTGTTCACTTTTTCATTTATAGATTTGGGCCTCTCGCCTGGTCCACTTGAAGCGGGGTAAGAAGAGATCGCATATAGCGATGACCAAATATTTGAGAAGCCACGGTTACAAGAAGGCGATGGTGGGAAAGTGTCACAAGAGGTGGATGAGGATGAGACACAATTGCCAGAAATTCAGGAGGAAGACCAGGGTGCAGAAGTGGAAGACAAGGTGGTGGATGATATAGGAACTGACCCAATCTGGCAGGAGGACAAGCAGAGCGAGGACAGCAGCACAGAGAGAGAGGGAGGCGTAGCCCCCCAACAGTCAGGAAGAGATAGTGTGGTGGCCACAGATAGAAGTCGGGCAACCGTTCCCTGTAGCAACAACACAACGGAAGCTGCCAGTACAACTGTTAGGTCTTCCCTAGTCTGGTTAGTTTTTAAAGACTCTGCAGATAACCCCAAAATGGCCATTTTCACCACCTGCCATGTCAGGATCAGTAGGGGAAGCAAAACTACCAGCCAGACCACTACCAGCATGATCAATCACATGGAAGCAAAGCACCTGACTTTGTGGGTCGAACCCCAGGGTCCAGGATCACTGTCTGCGGGTGACACCACGGCTTCTTCCGCTGATGTGCATGCAAGCCAATCCCCTGTCCATGGTGCATGCGAAGATGCCTTCTTCCCTGCACCTGTCATTGCACACACTCAACTAGCACCATCAGCAAGCATTTCCACATACTTGTACCAGTGCAGCATTCAGTTGTCCATACCCCAGTCCTTGCAACACAAGTGTAAATATGTAGCCAGCGCCGCACAGGCCACACTACTAAATTCACATATTTCGCAACTGCTTGTACTCGAAATATTGCCTTTTAGGCTTGTGGAGACGGAAGCTTTCTGCAACCTGATGGTGGCGGCCGTCCCTCGGTACTCGGTCCCCAGCCGCCTCTATTTCTCCTGGTGTGCTGTTCCCGCATTACACAAGCATGTGTCTCACAACATTAGCCGTGCCCTCAACAATGCAGTTCATGGGAAGGTCCACCTAATCTCGCTGATGGCACACCGAGGATTGCGGGCCATAGGTCAATCAGGGTTGCCCCCACAGTCTACAGCTCTTGCACCTCATCCTCCTCCACCTCCTCCTCCCCTTCAGCCTCCATCTCTGAAATGACCAAATCTGTCACAAGCTGGAAGCACTGTAGCACTGACTCAGCCAAGCGGCAACAGGCTGTGCTGAAGCTGATATGCTTATGTGACAAACCGCACAATGCTGAATCGTTGTGGACAGCTCTGAAAGATCAGGCAGATCTGTGGCTGACACCGCTAGACCTACAGTCAGGCATGGTCATGTGTGACAATGGCCTGAACCTGGTGGCGGCTCTGAGGTGAGGCGAGCTCAGACACGTACCATGCCTTGCCCATGTGCTTAACCTCGTGGTTCAGAGATTTCTCAAAACCTACCCGGAGCTGCTGGATCTGCTTGTCAAAGTATGCTGCCTGTGTGCCCATTTTAGAAAGTCAGCTACAGCTTCCTCCGCCCTTGCCATGCTTCAGCAGCATTTGCAGCTTCCGGCTCACTAACTGGTGTGTGATGTCCCCATGCGTCGGAACTCTACACTGCAGATGTTGGGAAGGATTTGTGAGGAGAAGAGGGCAGTTGTTGACTACCAGAAACAAGGCCATTGCTATTCAGTTCAGACTCCACACATAAGATTTCAGGGATGGACTTGGATGTCAGACATATGTACCATCCTCCACATCTTTGAGGACTCCACCAAGATGTTGAGCGACGATGACGACATAATTAGCGTCACCATCCCGCTTCTCTGTCTTCTGAAACGCTCTCTGCTCACAATCAAAGAGGATGCACTGCAGTAGGACCACAATAAGATGGAGCAAAGAACCATAAAGGGTGATTACATACAGCCCAGCCTCATCTCATCCCAACATGGATTGGGTGACAATGAGGAAGAGGAGGAGGAGAAAGAACAGGAACTGGTTTCATGTGCTATAGACAGTACTACCTGCACAACTGTCATACTGTCTGTTCAGCGTGGATGGCCTGAGGACAGGGAGGAGGAGAGCATGGTCAGTCGTCCTTTTGGTGAGGAGACGGAAGTCTTGCCTGTTAGATGTTTGGCAAACATGGCTATGTTTATGCTATGCTGACTTTCTAGTGACCCTCGCGTTCTCCAAATCTTGGGTATCACTCATTACTGGTTGGTGACACTTCTAGACCCACGCTACAAGGAGAACTTTCTATCTCTTATTCCCGAGGTGGACAGGTCTACAAAAATGGGGCAGTACCAGAAGGCCATTGTTGAGGATTTATTAAAAAAATTCCCATCTGAAAACGCTTTCGGCAGAGGTCACAGCTTGTTTAACAACCAAAGAGTTCAGACGAGAGAGACACAACTCCAATCTAGCAGAGGCAGGGGAACACTGGCAAAGTTCTAGGAGAGTTTTCTCAGACCCTCTCATCGCACAGGCTCTGAGGCGCTAGGTACTCTCACAAGGAGTGCAAAGTTTGGGAACATGCTGAGGGAGTACCTTGCTGACCGTACCAACATCATCTGTGATTCCTCTGTGCCTTATAATTATTGGGTATCCAAGCTGGACACGAACTGACTCTCTACAACTTGGAGGTCCTGTCATGCCCTGCCGCTAGCTTTTTGTCAGTGTGGATATTTAGTGCTGTTGATTGAATTATAAATGATAAGCGCATCCACCTGTCAACTGAAAATGCTGACAGGCTGACTCTTATAAAAATTAACAAGGACTTGATTGGGCCAGACTTCTCAACACCACCAAATGATAACAGAGTAACATAAACTCAAATCCAGTGTCTTTTTTGGGAGGTCTATTCCCATGCTTCTCTTCACACCCACACAAGGGTATACACTTCCTGATTTGGCTATTTGCTATTGTCCTCCTCCTTCTCCTCATGCTCATCCTCCACCACCATATCACCAGAGTGACCGTGGTCCATTATGCAACACCAACATAATTTTTTTAAAGGGTGTTTATGAAGCCCGTAAAAACAAATTGTTATACAGTATGTTCATGTATACCCCCAGAGGTAAATGTTTGCCAGCCCATTCACTTAGTTCATGGGCATTACAAGTATAGGAGACCCGCTCCATTCTAATGGGAACTTTTCTATGAGGCCCTCCTCCACGTCTCTTCCAAGGGGCATTGGAGTGCCTCCAAATTTTGGGCAGACCATGCATTATTTACATAGGAAAACAGTATGGAACATTTCTAATAATTGGAACATTGTTTCCAGTAGGCCATTCCTGTACGTCTCTTAAAAAGATTATTGGGGTGAGTCCAACTTTTGGGCAGAAAAGTCAATGACAGCAGGATATGACCTCACAGCCAGCTCCGCTACATCTAGATGGCAGGCTGCATGATGCATCCATACAGCCTATCATCCAGCAGAGCAGACCCAAACCCCATTCACTTGAATGGGGGGCTCAACAATACAGTGTTTGACATGATGTCATATACATGACAGTGCAGCAAACACCGCTTCTGATCTGCGGTGAAACCATCCCCACAGGTCAAAAACAGCGTGAGCACTCAGCTGTGATTGGAGGTATAAAGTTTACCTCCAGTCACTGGTGTCAGATGATGGGACAACCGCTTCTATCATCCAACACCTGCTGCTACTAATAACAGTGAGAACAGGAGTGTATGATGTGGGTATTTATCAGCTGCTCTTGTGCTGTAAATAAATAATGAAAAAAACGGCATATTTTTCCCCCTATTTTTAATAACCAGCCAAGCAAAACTCACAGCTAGAGTCTGCAACCCTCAGTTGTCAGCGTTAGCAAGGTTGGTTATCAAGAATAGAGGGGTCCTTGTGCTGATTTTTTAATTATTTAAATAAATAAATTTAAAAAAATGGCGTGAAGTTCCCCCCATTTTTGACAACCAGCCTTGCTAAAGCTGACAGCTGGCAGCTGGGGCAGGTATTCTCAGGCTGGTAAAGGGCCATGAATATTGACCCCTCCAGCCTAAAATTAGCAGCCTTCAGATGCCCAGAGAAGGCACATCTATTATATGCACCAATTCTGGTGTTTTTCCTGGCTCTTTCCACTTGCCCTGTAGGGGTGGCAAGTGAGGTTAATATTTGTGGGGTTGATGTCAACTTTGTATTGTCAGTTGATATCAAGCCCTGAGGTTAGTAATGGAGAGGCATCTATAAGACACACAGGGCTGGTTCCAGGTTTTTATGGGCCACAGGTGAAAGAG
>VIAB01025347.1:28282-38787 GCA_009801035.1 Oophaga pumilio | reverse complement strand
TTTGGAAGCCCAAAGCTTCCTGTAAACATTCCTTTATTTCTTTAGTAATCCTAAATTTTGGATCCCCATCCAGTTTAATGTAAATATCCCCATTACTTAATTGTGAATTTATCTCCCTAAAATATTCGGATTTATTCATGACGACGACAGCGCCACCTTTATCAGCTGGTTTCACAACGATGTCGTCGTCATGGATCAATTCCTGTAAAGCATCATACTCATCCTTGGTAATATTAGGATACTTATACCTTTTATCCATATCTGCTGCCTTTGTGAACTCTTATGCCTACCTGAGATTGTGAACCCCTATAATAGATAGATAGATAGATAGATAGATAGATAGATAGATAGATAGATAGATAGATAGATAGATAGATAGATAGATAGATACTGTTCATAAATCTGGTAAGAATTTAAAGTATGCTGTGAAATATTTTATTTTTATACATTTGGATTGTAGAAATGTCAAAATGCTCTAAATATATTGCAATGGCCTTCAAAACCAGATATTCATCAACAAAGATGTTCAGACACATTACTCATAAATATTTTGGGTGGGAGCCATTTTTTTGCTGAAATGAAAATGTTGACATTTATTTCTAAATACGCCATGTGCTGCTGTTCTCTAAATGTTATTTTGTTACATCATAAGCACAGTGACTTTGCAATCCTCTGCACAAAAATCCATGATTTTGAACCATAATAACAGTGATGAATAGAACCATATAGCTCAATTAACAGGAAGCATAAAGTAGACATCACATCTTTAGCTCGGTTACTATAATATGCAACAAATGGCTTGTTATTTGGCTCAAACTGGACTTCATAAATTATTGTGGATTACTGGAAGGTCTTAAAAGTATATAAAAAATGTTTTAGTAATGATAGAGATGAAGACAGCTAAAACTAAAAGAATGTCAACCATACATCAATCACTTTGCTTTTGTACCTTACTTTTAGAGAAGTTTAATTACAGTATAGTTCTGTTCCATAGGATATATTGATCAGCCATAAAAATAAAACCACCTCTCTTTTATTGTATATGTCCTATTTCCCTATTCTGTAAAAACAGCTCTAAATCATAGTTATGGACTTTACGACTCCTTTGAAGATGGCTATTGGTATCTAGCGCTAAAATCTTAGCAGCAGACCCAAGATCTGGGAAACTTGGAGGTAAAGTCTGCAGCTTGTAGTCTTTGACATGTTTCTCAAACATTGTGTGAACAACGTTTGAATTGCTGCAGGATGAAATAGCTAATGCTTGAAACAGAACATTGCACAGCTCATCATACAGTCTCAGCCTGTTTGCCTTCTTTCTATGGAACACTATGGTACCAGCCTCTGAGAAGATAACTGATGCATGGACACATACTTGGCAATCAGACCACGCTTCTTTCAGTATTATATTCTTTGTGTAATCTTTATTGTCTGAAAATCATTTTGCTGCTTAATTGTGAATGGTTTTCACTATGTACACTACTCTTTTGTTTTTAAAGAGGATTTTCCATCATTTTTTGTGTGTTTTTTTGCCTCTCCATTGCAGAAATAGTAGAAATCAAATTATTGGCCCTCAATGAGTTAACTTTTGCAAAGTCCAAGTGGGTGCTACTTTTCACCAGCGGCGTGTACTTCTCCCTATATGAGTTACTATCTCATAACACCCACTTGAACTTAAAAAAGTTAATGTGATATCTGTGCTCATGCCTGCCCTTCCTGTCTCTGCTTCTGTCGCTGGGTGGAACAATGCTCTTATTGCGGGTGATGTGGACAACAGTTCTAGCTATGTTTTCTCTGGGATTTGTAGTCCCATCCATACTGGGAGACATATAGTTAACTTCTGTGTAGTTTGAGTGGGGCTTCAAACTATTTAAGATCCTAAAATCCTTCTGTGCACTGCCAATTATATTCTGGCCTGCTTCAGTGTAACTTGCCTTGCTATTCTCCCAGTGGACAGTCCTGACTTTTGGCCTTGATTTGTTTTTTGACTGTTCTCATTCTTTATGATTTTGTCGCTGTACAATCCTTCTGATTCTGGCTCCAACTTGAATACTGACTACCCGCTTGACTATGATGTCATTGACGCGACTTCTAGGCTTTGACCTAGTCCTTCTGTGGTAGCTATCCATTGGATCCTGTTGTTAAACTAAATCTCTCTAACAGGTTTAACTCTGGAACGCTTTAACGAATCCCGCTGATTCTGAGAAAAATTGTTTTTTCGTGACATATTGTACATCATTTTAGTGGTAAATTTTTTTTGATATGACTTGCGTTTATTTATGAAAAAAAACGGAAATATGGCAAAAATTTTGAAAATTGAGCAATTTTCAAACTTTAAATTTTTATGCCTTTAAATCAGAGAGAGATGTCACACAAATTTCTTAATAAATAACATTTCCCATATATCTACTTTACATCAGCAGAATTTTGTAAGCAAATTTTTTTTATGTTACGAAGTTATAAGGGTTAAAAGTTGACCAGCGATTTCTCATTTTTACAACACCATTTTGTTTTCAGGGACCACATCACATTTGAAGTCACTTTGAGGGGTCTATATGATAGAAAATACACAAAAGTGACACCATTCTAAAAACTGCACCCCTCAAGGTGCTCAAAACCACATTCAAGAAGTTTATTAACCCCTTACGTGCTTCACAGGAACTGAAGCAATGTGGAAGGAAAATATTAACATTTAACTTTTTTGCAAACAATTTATTTCAGAACCAAATTTATTTATTTTCATAAGTGTTAAAAGAGAAAGTGAACCTTAAAATTTGTTGTGCAATTTCTCCTGAATACACCGATACCCCATATGTGAGGGTAAACCACTTTTTGGGCGCACAGAAGAGGTCGCAAGGGATGGAGCTCCGATTGACATTTTCAACGCAGATTTGGCTGGACACCATGTCACATTTGGAGAGCACCTGATCTGCCTAAACAGTGGAAACCCAACACAAATGACCTTATTTTGGAAACTAGACCCCTTAAGGAACTTACCTTGATATTTGGTGAGAGCCATGAAAATAAAAATCATTTTTTCCTCAAAAATGATTTTTTAGCTCGTTATTTTTTATTTTACCAAGGGTAACAAGAGAAATTGGACTACAAAAGTTGTTGTGCAATTTTTCCTGAGTACACTGATACCCAATATGTGGGTGGGAACCACTGTTTGGGCGCATGGCAGAGCTTGGAAGGGAAGGAGCGCCATTTTGTAATGCAGACTTTGATGGAATGTTCTGGGGCGTCATGTTGTGTTTGCAGTGCCCTTGATGTGCCTAAACAGTAGAAACCCTCTGCAAGTGACACCATTTTGGAAACTAGACCCCCCCCAAGGAGTTTATCTAGATGTGTGGTGAGCACTTTGAACCCCCAAGTGCTTCACAGAAGTTTATAAACGCAGAGCCGTGTAAAAAAAAAATCATTTTTTTCCTCATAAATGATATTTTAGCTAGCTATCTTTTATTTTCCCAAGGGTAACAGGAGAAATTAGAACCCCAAAATTGTTGTGCAATTTGTCCTGAGTACGCTGATATGTTGGGGTAAACCACTGTTTGGGCGCACGGCAGGGCTCGGAAGGGAGGGAGCACCACTTGACTTATTGAACGCCATATCGTGTTTGGAGACCCCGTGATGTGCCTAAATAGTGGAAACCCCTCAATTCTAGCTCCAGCTCTAACCCCAACACATCCCTAATCCCAACCCTAACTCTAATCCCAACCCTAACCCTAATCCGAACCCTAATACCAACCCTAATTGTAACCCTAACCCTAATTTTAACCCTATCCCTAATTGTAACCCTAACCCTAATTCTAACCCCAATTCCAACCCTAACCCTAACCCTAATGGAAAAATGAAGATAAATATATTTTCTTTATTTTATTTTCCTAACTAAGGGGGTGATAAATGGGGGGTTTTACTATTTTTTTTATTTTGATCACTGTGATAGTGTTTATCACAGTGATCAAAAATTTCCTGCACTAAATGAATGAATCTGCCGACCGGCAGATTCATGGGGTGAAATCACAGTTTAAAGCTTTGAAAGAATTTACTTTAAAGTTTATAAACACTTATAAAGTAATAGATAAACAGAAACTGCTTTTCTAATAGGTTGTCACATCCAGAAGAGATCATTTTTCAGCAGTCACCTCATTATCATAACAAGCAGGATTACAATGAGAAATAATAGAATCCACCATTCACATTAGATAGTGTCACAGCTCACCTCTTCCCCCTCCCTGCACAATGACGTCTGCATGTCAATAAACATGAGAACATGTATAGAAAACTTTCCCAAGGAAATAGAGCTGCCTTTAATGTCTTGTGATATATATACATGCATATGTCCAATTTCCATATCTCCAAACAGGCAAGAGAGCAGCGTCCATAAACCTAGAGAAAACAGAATACAATAATTTGCAATCAGAAATACAAATTATAAAAAAGTATCACAATCTGGTTTCAATTAGATTAACAAATGTATGTGACTCATTCCTTTAATGAAAAATAAGATAAAAATATCCTTGGAAATAGTATTGGATACGTTATGACATTTTTAATAGATTAGAGTAAAGTTTGGCTTAGCCAGCAGAGCTGACCTTGTCGTTGTGGAGGGTTAAAAAAACTTTTGGCCAAAACAAATGCTGATGGCTATATATGTGATGTAGTGTTCAATGGGAATTGTAAATGTGTAATTGGTGAGGATGTGGTGCAAAAGTGGAGTTTTTCCAAGAGTGGGCAATGGAACTGTGAAAGGTTTAAGAGGTAGAGGCGGAGCTGGGATGGAGCCTGGGCAGTGTCTCAAGGGGGCCTAAAATTTGGACCGTATGGGACGTTGAAATTTCTGGTGACAGCCCTTATAAGGTGCTAATACTTTGATTTGTACAAAAAAAAAATCATGGGCCGCACCTCCCAAAAATCATATATTGCTCTAATCTCGCTAGGCCAAAATATAGTACTCTTTTATCAGTTTAACATTCTGATCAGACTGTATGACGTCCACTGCCACATCACACTGAACCTCTAGGTGGGGGGGCATTTGGCATAGTCTGCTTAGGAGACTGAAAAAAAAGGGGTCCAGTTTCAATGCTCCTTTCACTTGTTGTTGGTGCTGTCTGGCAGCCATTGTTACTGTGGTTTTGTGCTTGTGGTGCAGTGTGGTCTGGAGTCATGGGGACTCAGTCTTGCAGAATGGGCGCTGTAAGGCACCAAGCCACCAGACCTGCTGGCGCACTGTCGCCCATACTATGGTTAGCGCACAGTGCCGCTCCTTTAACGCAATAGACGTTATGACCCACTTAGAGGTTCACCATGACGTGTCAGTGGGCTTCATACACGCTGATCAGAATGTTAAACTAAGAACCTCATATTCGGTAATTTATTTTTGCCTGATGATATTACATCAATGTGTGATTTTTTGGAGGTGTCGTCCATGCTCTTTTTTCCTCTAATACTTTGATTGCTAATATGTCCTCAATGGAGAAGCGAAATTATAAAGAAAAAATAAACGTTTTATTCTGCTCTGCAGCCACTATTACATTTTGTGTCCAGATCAACTTGAAATAATTGGTGAAAGGTCCTCTTTAATTGTTTTCATGCCCTATTATGATTTGCTATTGACTTTGTTTGAAGATTTTAAAATATGTATTTTGCTTATGTCAGATGTATGAGCCTTATCTTTGTTGCGCTGTTTATTGTTTTGCTTTTGATTCAGCTTATTTTATTATTCCATAGTCCAGTTTTGATGCTCACTTGCCCATTGTAAGCACTTTTGAGGTGGACAAGAGTCAACAGGGTATTTTGAAAGGTTCTGCAGCTACTCAGCTCCTTTATCTAGCAAGATGTAATGCACTTTGTGCTCAGACACCTTTAGTATCATAGCCACTATTATGTTTTTCATCAATTTTCCCCAGTACCATCAATAAGTCATCGATGTACATGACCTTGTGCTTCCATGAACCATTTTGCTAGGTACTAACCTCTGCATTTTTACAACACTACACAAGACCTGCTGTTTTGGAAATGTTCTAACCAAGTTTTGTACTTTCCCTTTTTGCCTACTTGCTGGCTAATTTCTTACCCCTTTGATATGTACATTTGACACAAAATATTACATCTTTACCATGTAATCTAATAGTGCTTTAGAGTTATGCCTGACAAATGTATGTACCGTATTTTGCGGATTATAAGACGCTCTAGATTATAAGATGCACCCCAAATTTTGAGGAGAAAAATAGGAAAAAAAACTTTTTTTTTATAAAATGGTGATGCTTCTTATAATCCATGTGTCTTATTGCTTACTGGGGATGGTGGCTGTGGTGAAGCGGGGTACCAGGGTCACTGCTACAGGAGGCAGGAGTGGGGTGATGCCGCAGGCTGGGATGAGGGGGTGATCGGATGTGTTGCGCTCCGCTGTGGGTGACCAGTGGTGCTGTGGATGTTCCATGCTGTGGGTGTCCCGTGCTGCGGGTGTTCCGTGCTGTTGGGGGCTCTGCCGACATTTTGTGAAAGGCCAGAGCCCCAACAGTTGCATAGTTTTCTATGCGGTAGACTCCGGGAAAATGGCTGCCGGGGGTCGCGCATCCACGGATGGAGATCTCAGCACCAAGATCTCGGGAGATGAGATTTCAGTGATGAGAATAGCATGATGTAGGGCAGGATTCTGGTGAGGTAATTATTGACTGCTTGCTGTAGTATTGATAAAATTAATGTTTATCTGATGCAGATCTCTGAATGCTGAGCTCTGTATAACTCCCCACCACACTACTGAACAACTTTCTGTGTATACTGTGCAGATGCAGAAATCTGCAAATCAAATATTCATAGTTGATTAATATGGAGGACAACTACATGACAACAGGTTTACTAGTCCTCTAGTGATAATCATATGCTGATTAAACAGTGATTTATCAAAACTACAATAAGCAACCAAGTAAATGACATAATGCTTGAATCAGGATCTGTCTTTCAGTTATCCTGCTCTCATATTAGGTGGCACAAGCCTGGTGACAGATTCCCATTAAAGCTGCTTTCAAAAGTGTATTGACTGCTTCCTTGGCATACTTTAAATGTTGGGTATACTATAAATGGCTTTGTTGAGATACTATAATACACTGAAGTCTGGTTAATTTTTGGAAATTAGTGTTACAAAATTTTGGCTACATATCCTAAATCATGTGATAAGGCTCTTTAAAGGGCCGATATTGATTTATACAATTACTTTATCTACAATTTGTGCTATGAATACCTTCCTAAGAAAGGAATGAGAATTTGGATTGCTAGGTGTTATAAAGTGTATTGATTAAATGTTGTGACTGTGTCCCTATGAGGCTTCTAAAGAATCAGTGGAACGTGACAAAGTGTGAACAAACCACTAATTAAAACCATGCCATGGTATACGTACTCAATGGAACCTGTTAAGATTCATAATTAGTATTCATAATGAACTCATAATAAAATGAATACCTTATGTTTATGCCTGTCAGACAATATGAGGGCAACAATCATCGATAAACAGCAGAGGATTCAGTGGATTCAGTGGACATATAATGTTAGAAGGGTGTTACCTTTTCCCTGGTGGATGAGGTTACGATTCAATAGTCTGCAGGCAATGAATGTTGAATCCTCTGTGGGTATCCTCAAAGTTCGTGAAGGTACCGGAGCACTGTCCCAGGCAGTGACAGTGGCTACAGGCATAGAAATTGTGCATAAGAACTGGAGGAAAGGGGACTATATTAAACAGATGTCCCGGGCAGAGAGCCGGAGGATTTTCCACCTTGACTCCTTAAAACCAAAAAGACTAAACAGCAAAGTTGAACAGTGCATTTTATTAACATTAACACCTTTATGATGGACATGACCCACAGGATATAAGGCAGCCCCACTACTACCTGGACCATTCCTGACAAAGGAAACCGTGTATTTCCGAAATTGGTCCTTGCTAACAAACAATCAGGGCCCTCTCACCCAGCTTAATCAGACCTCTTGCTTTGCACAGATGAAGGGTAAACACTCCCAAAAATATGTCTGCAAATGAAGTTTCTGGATTTGATTCTTATTCTAAGTGACGATTGCTGCACCCAGTTGGTGGCCCTAGAGTTCCGGCCTTCTTCCTCTCTAAAGAGGCTATTTGTATGCTAAAATTTACTAAACTGCTGTAAACTTCTACCATCACTGGACATTCCAAGTAAACGGCCAAATTATAAATTCAGCTTTGAATATACTTTAAGACCAAAAAATGATGTATGCAAAGGATTTTTGGGTCATGCTACTTTGTTAATAGTTTTGTATGAATGTACTAGAATTGAATGGCAATTTTGGTTCAATTTTAGTTATATCGACAAATCTGCAACATAATTATAAATGTCATAGGACACAAGATAAATTTGAGCATCTAGAACTTTAGAAAAATATAAAGGTATACATTATCTCATCACAGAAAACTGTGATGTATTCAGTCATATATCATATGAGTTACACAACCTTTTCAAAGATTGTTCATTTCTAAGGTATGTCATTAATTTTAATGTTATACTTTCAAACCAAAATACTGTAAATCAATATATTTACTTTCATTTTTCACCTCTTTCTGTTGTATGTGACCAAAGTACCCCTTTATATAAGTAATTTTAAACATAACTATAAGTCTGGTTCTGAAAACTAAAGCACAAATACATTCGCCACCTGTAGACAAGCCCCATGTGTTATCTTGTTAGAGTTTCTTTCATGCTGTCTGCTGTCAGAGTGCTAAAAGCAAGCTTTCCAAGTTCTAACAAATTCACACATGTAAATGTATTTTCACAGTACATTAGAAGGTCTAGGATCTGAAAAAAATATATATACAGCTTATGAAAAGTCATTAAAAGATGCAATAAAAGTGACCACAATAAGTTAAAAGTATTTACTGTATTTTTTGGATTATAAGATGCCCTTTTTTCCCAAAAATTTTGGGGGAAAATGGGGTGTGTTTTATAATGCGTATATACCTTAGCAGTACCGTTACTGAAGGCAGCAGGCTGGGATGAGAGTGTGTCCAGTGGTGCTGCAGGTGCCCTGCAGTGCTACAGGGGTGTCTGTCGCTGTGGGGGTGCCCGTCAGTGCTGCCCGATGCTCCTGCGGGTGCTCGGCAGTGCTGCTGGTGTGTCCGGTGCTGCGGTTGGCTCTGGGGACATTTTGCAAAAGGCCAGAGCCCCCCCGCAGTTCCATGGTTTTCTGTGCGGTGGACTCCGGGAAAATGGCAGCCGGGGCGGCACATGCGCGGATGGAGATCTCGGCACCAAGATCTTGGGAGATGAGATGTCAGCACAGAAAGCTCTGATTGTTTGTTACAATCCCTTACACAGTTCACTTTCTTATTATGTACAGCACCGTCCCTTATATAGAGCATGGGAAAGCTTCTTTTCTAATGGAGGAGCAGATGCACTGTTCGTTTGGTCACTGGCTACTCCATAAGCAGTCATTTTATATTTAACAAGAGAGGGGACTATGTAATAAAAGAGGGCACTGTGAATAACAAAAATAACAAGAATACACTATGTAAGAGACAGCACTGTACATAACAGCAGAGGAAGCTATTAATAAGAGACGGCACAATATATAAATAGAGAGGATGGTAGGCAATAAAGGATGGTGTTATGCATAATAAAAGAGGAAACTATGTAACTAAGGACAGTGTTATGCTTAATAAGTGAATATAATATATACTAAGGGACCGTGCTACATATAATAAGTGAGTACACTATATACTAAAGGACTGTGCTATAAATAATAAGGCTACATCCCTGTTTCTGTGTGCAGTGTCGGGGTGCTGCTCACTTTTACAGACACATTGAAAATGTCCTATTCTGATCTTCAAAATCAGATCAGAACAGAACATTATCTGACCATCACAGATCTTTTTCTCAGATCTATGATTTTCATGTATATGTGAATGGAGCTATAAAACTCTACTAATCTGTGTGCCATCTGATAAAAAAAACTGGAAGCACACGGACATTTCACACAAATGTGAGAATGTAGAATAAGGGATTTTACAAAAAACAATATCATTCCATGTCACACAGTGCAGATACAGAATAATATCTACATCCAGGCACTTACCTCTGACTTACCATCTGATTAGAGCCTGTTTCTCTTGCTTGTTCTCCATCTGGTCAGACCGTCATGTTGACATCTGGATCGCCCGCCAGGGCAGTGGGGTACTCAGTACCGGGCCGCTTCTTAAAGGGGAAGTGTCACAGCGGCAGTGACCCGGTCCATGTCCCTGGGCGTCCAATAGAAGGGGAATATTTACAAGGAATAGTAGAGTTTATGATAGAGTGTTCGTGATGCCACCTGTGGTTTCTGGTCAGAGGTGACCAGCGCTGCAGTGCAGATCCTCTGGTGGTGATGCAGCACAGTTGGTAAAGTTCCCCGCAGGTGGAACTAAGTCCCAGGGCAGATGTAGTATTTAGATGGATGGAAAGGTGGGAAACACACTGCACACCGAAAGTGGAAAAAAGAGGGAAGAACCA
>VIAB01025346.1:18659-28988 GCA_009801035.1 Oophaga pumilio | reverse complement strand
CGGCACTTGCCCGGGTATGCCGGGTGCTGACGCCGGCCCTGGACCCAACGCCAGGTCACTGCCGGAGCCACCACAGTAGCAGGGAGAGAGCCGGGAGCCCTGTTCAGCTGAGTGCCGCACATAAGCATAAGAGCCGGGGCAGGGTGCAGGACTCTTTTTTGCTGCCCTCATTGCCGGACATTGCCACGCCGCTAGGCCAGGACCTTGACAATACTGCGGCCTTGTTTGCGTTGGCCGCATCCACTTATGGACTAGGGGCTCAGCGGAAGGTACCAGAGACCGACTGCTGCGGCCAGAAGATGGACCACTACTGCCTGCAGGACCTTAATGGACAAGCATTGCGCCTGCCATTGTTGGCGCTTCCGACTTCCAGGCATCATCTACAGCCTGAGAAACCTCTGACACAATATGTGTTTGAAAGAACTTTTTACCTTGTTCATTGTTCATTAACTCTGTATATCTGTTACAATTTAACTGTTTATTCTCTCATTTACCTGTTTGCCTCCCTGCAGTATGGAGTATCCCAAAAGTGGAGTATCCCATTGTTAAATTAAATTGTTAACCCTTGCTCTGCCTCTCGTGCGTCACTGCGTCCCACAACCTGCTTATACTTGGCGTAGTCTGCAGGATGCAGTCTACAAGCACAGAGACAGCAGATCAAGCAGCCATGGGTGCCCCAAGGGCCAGCTTGCTGTTGGGGGGTCATGCTTAACAATCTCCCAAAATTCACGGGGAGCAATTCACTGTTGTGGGACTGGACCGAGCGAGTTAAGGGAATGTTGAGAATGCACCCCATGACACCTGCTATGCAGGAAGAGATTGCTGTGATGGCCCTTGACGGGGAATCCAGATGTTCTGTGATGTTTCAGCCCCCCCACAAGCGAAACACCTTTGCGCCTGTTCAGCCAAGTACAGAGTGAGGGGGAGTCTGTGACCCAATATATGAATGTCTTGCAAGAGATTCATGCAGCAATCACCAAGCAGGATGATGTGGGTGTGGGGTCTCCTGACTTGATGCTAAGAGACCAAGTGATAGCCGGTCTTAGAAGCCCATTGCTTAAGCAGGCCCTGCGAGAGCGCTTTCGCATTAATCCCCGCATGTCCTTTCTAGAAATTGGGGCAGAAGCGCGTGCGAGCAAGAGCAGGAGATGGCAGCCTCGGCAAGGAAGGTCTGGAGTGGGGAGGTACCCGCTTCGCCTGAAGCTGAACCAGGATGGGTCAGAGAGATCCAGAAGGAGATACAAGGAATGCGAGAAGAGCGGTCTGACTTTAGAAGAACCCCTCCAGTGGCCCCAGATCCATCCAGAGATAGGACTAGCCCTTAGTCCTGCTTGCCTTCTGCACCTCGTCAGGATACAAGACAGCCCAAGACAGAGAGACAGGCAATCTGCTTCAGATGTGAAGACATTGGACACTATGCCCAAGGGTGCGCAAAGCGTGGAAGGCCGCTCACCCGGCAGCCGTTAAACTATTGGGCTCCAATGCCCGGAGCCTGAGCAGCCAAGAAGGAGAGAAGGTAGTCCCAAAAGTTTAATGGACAGTCGAGCCATTCGCTGCTTAGTTGACACCAGTTCCCAGGTCAAGACCATGTTCGAAGCATACTTCAGATGTCATTTCTCTGGGGCCACATGGCCCGAATGGGGCCAGAGTAATTAAGCTGAAGGAGGCCAACCAATTACACATCCCGGTCGCAGGGGTGCTCTGGATGCAAGTTACCGTATCTGGCAAAGATATAGGCCGAAAAGATATAGTGTTGCTCACCAGCGACCCTGGTGACTGCCCTCCACTGAGCCTTGGGATGAATGTGCTGAAAGCACTCAGAACCCTTCTGATCAGTGAGCCACCAGATGCCTTTCTGGACTAGTGGAGCCTCCGGACCCCCCAAAGGAAGGTGTTTCAGCAACTGATTTGGGTTGCCCAGGCGCAGGAGACATCAAGTGACTGGAAGATCATAGGAAAGGTGATAGTCCCCGCTGCTACCAAGCTCGTTCTACCGCCTGGTCAGACGGTGCTCACGCTACCCGTACGAACCTGCACGCCTCTTGAAGGGGTGGAAGTCCAGATTGAACCAACCGCAGTGGACCAGATACCCTCGGGACTCCTTGTTGCTCAGACATTGACCCCTGTCCATGAAGGTAACATAGTGGTGCGGTGTGTCAACCTAGAGGAAGACAATTTGACCCTCTAGTCCAGAAGTGAAGTGGCACATGTGCTGGGTATGCCGGAAGAACTGGTGCCACCAGAGACCATCCAGTTAGCAGTGAAACTGGGAAATCCGTGGACTGTAGCTGTCACCATGGCCCCAGAGCATCCGCCTGGAAGTACCAGAGAAGGGTGCCAGATCTTGGAAAAGGTGTGGACTCTCGCCACAGCAACAGGTGCAACAGGTGGAAGCTACCAAGATGTCTTCGCCCGTCATGAAGACGACTTTGGGTGCACTACGACCAGAACTCACGAGATCCCCACAGGAAATGTCGCACCAGTTTGGGAGCGCTATCGTTAGATCCTGCCGCAAATGTACCAGGAAGTGAAAGAAATGTTGGCACACATGCTGCAGAGTGGGGTCATATGGGAGAGACAGAGCCCGCTAGCAGCCCCTATCATTCTAGTTCGGAAAAAGGACCGAGCCCTGCGTTTTTTGTGGACTACCGGCGATTAAATGCCTGTACAGATCGGGACTCTTACCCCCTACCGAGAATTGAGGAGTCGTTGTCTGCCCTGGGAAAAGCTAAGTACTTGTCGTCATTAGATCTGGCCAGTGGATACTGGCAAGTGCCCATGGCTGAGCAAGACCGGCCGAAGACAGCGTTCATACTACCTATGGGGTTGTTCGAATTCAACCGGATGCCCTTCCTTCTTACCAACGCGCCTGGAACCTTTCAACTGCTGATGGAGCGGTGTTGAGGAGACCTGAACTTTGAAGCCACCCTCATTTATCTGGACGACATCATTGTCTATGCAGCTACCTTTGAAGAACATCTCTGGCGGTTAGAGCAAGTGCTGAGTTGGCTGCAGAAGCATGGCCTGAAAGTGAGGCCCCAAAAATGCCACCATTTCCGCAAACAAATCGAGTATCTGGGACACATGGTATCCACTTACGGAGTAAGGCCTGCTCGAGAAAAGATAGTGGCAGTACAAGACTGGCCCACCCCAAAAACAGTGAAAGATGTTCGGGCCTTTCTGAGGCTTACTGGGTACCACCGAAGGTTCGTGAAGAATTTAACCGGCATCGCCAACCTACTGTTGGAATTACTCAAGGGGGTAACATCAGGGGCAAAGAACTATCCAGTGGGGAAGCAGCCAGGAAAAGGCCTTCCAGATGGCTCTGACAGAAGCTCCAATCTTGGCCTATGCCGACTTCTCGCAACCTTTCATTCTACACACCGATGGAAGCCTCCATGATCTGGAGGCCGTGCTCTCTCAAATGCAAGAGGGGAAAGAACGAGTGATTGCTTACGCAAGCCGATCCCTCCACGACTCAGAGCGGAACCCCGGCAACTACAGTTCCTTCAAACTGGAGCTGCTGGTGCTGGTGTGGGCGATGACTGAGAAGTTTGCTGAATACCTGTCGAGATCCGAAGTCTTGGTGTGAACCGACAACAACCCTTTGGCCCATCGGGAGAATGCAAAACTGGCAGCCCTGGAACAAAGATGGGTGGTCCGCATGGTGAAGTACTAGTACAAGATCGCCTATCGGAAGGGAGTTGAAAATACACAAGCTAGAAAACCGATGGGAGAAAATTCCATATCTGGTGAAACACCGAGTTGACAATACTGGCCCAGTGTATGAAGCCACCGGCTTCTTGCTACTGCGGTGGTCACGTGTGCCGATACTTAAGAGAAATGAATATTAATTTCTCTTAAGTATCGGCACACGTGGCTGCCAGCAGCAGGAAGCCTGTAGCTGACACTGCGCGCTACTGAAGAGGAATTAATACTCACCGCGATCTCCGATGAACAGTCCCGGTGAGTATTCCGGCAGCTGTGCCCTGCTTGTGAGCAGCGAATAATGTCCCTGCCATGTGCTGCTTACAAGCATAAATCAGCTGCTGACACCGGAGCAGCACAATGTGAGGGAACGGAGGCAGGTAAGTGTAATGGTTTGTTTTTTTTTAATTTTTTTGAGATGGGGCCATGCATACCAGGAATGGGGTGGAGCCAATCATACCAGAATAAGTATGGGACCAATCATTCAAGGAACGGGATAGGGCCAATCATATCAGAATAAGGATGGGACCAATCATACCAGCAACAGGATGGGCCAATCATACCAGGATGCCAGAAAGAAATGAATATTCATTTCCCTCCATGCCCATGGGCGTGGAATGCATTGCATATTCATTTCTCTTTAGCAGCCGGCATAGGAGTTAGGCGGAGCCGCCGGCTCCTGCCTCTGTGACCCGCTGCTCCGCCGAAACCGCTCCCTCACCTCCCCACCACAGCCAGAGCCGATACAACCTGACTATAAGACCCCCCATTTTCCTCCACATTTCGGGTGGAAAAAGTGCGTTTTATAGTCCGAAAAATACGTTATATAAAAATTACCTCTTACTTTTCAAACAATTTTACCCTTGCAGACCTGCGTTAATCTCATCTGAGGGCTGGGTGGAAGAGAAAAAGGAAAAAGAAACCTGGTCAGTTTGAATGTGATAAAACATGATCAGGGTTACAGGTGTTTTTTTTTCTGTTGGTTTTATTATTATTACATTTGGGGTCCCTTTAAGAAAAAAAAAAAAAAAATGAACAAAACAGCAGCAATAGACTGGAGTAAAGACATAGTAAATAAGCCACAATGTCAATTTCCTGCAAAACAGGTGCTGACATATAAAGTAAAATGAGTCTAACTACTCCTCCCAGTCAAAGATTTTCCATAATCATCTGTCCTCAGTCCATTAATACAGCACTGTCTGGGCGCAGATCAATGTCCTGGTGTCTTTCCATCTGCAATCCTTTCATTATTATTGTCTCGGCTGTTGTCGTCAGTGGTGGTGACGGTTTTGCCTTGCAGCAACTTTGTTCTAATTTACCTTTAATCAGGCGACTCAACTACTCATAAATGCAACCAAACAAACAATCCTGTTCTCCATTATATTTGTTAAAAACATTTATAATTTCACGGTTTAACTCTGTATAAAGAGTTAAGTAACCGTGCAAATATTTTGCTTTACTATTTTTGCATGGATTTGAACTCACTTAACCATTTACCAATAAATGCCAATAAATTAGAAAAAATATAGTTTGCAGACATCTGTAATTAATGGCACCAAGACCATATCGTCATGATAATCTCTTGGGTGATGTAATACGAGATCGAAGAGACAACTGATTCTGACAGTTAATCTATCAGCGCTGTTAGGCCACATTCACTCTTTGAGCGTTTTGTGAGTTTTTTACCTTAGTATGTGTAAGACAAAACCAGGAGTGGTTGAAAAGTACAGAATTGGTGACGTTTTTCTATTAGCTTTTCCTCTGACTTTTCCACTCCAGATTTTAGCTTAAAAATATCAAGGTAAACAGTGTACCAAATACTCAACATGTGCACATGATCTTTCTCACACTTGTGATCATTGGTCCGATCTCTGATCGCAATGCATGGACTTGTTGCAGGTCTCTTGACCCGAGTGTGACATCTTTATATATTTCTATCATGCTGTCATTCTCAGGGTCAGGAGACACGCTGTCCGTCCTTCGGACCGATGATCATGGATGTCGGAAAGAGCTCTAAGATTGCAGTTGATATATTTGGCTCCTGAACTGAGCCACTTAATATTACTAAGTCAAACTGTGTCTGCCCTAGTTGGAATTATGCTTTACAGGGGCTCGTATGACCACTCTTTCAGTAGTTAATCTCATAATCTAATCTTCAGGAGAACACTGCTCCGCTGGCTCCTGGTTACTTGCTTGCCAATGAGAGGAATTGTAACGTGGTTCGGGGCGGTTGCTGTGGGCATGGTACTCTTCTCTTGTGACCTGGCACGTTACATGAAGTTGAAGGTCTTGGCTGGGTATGTGGGCTTGTACGGTGAGGGCACTATGCTCGTGCAGGACGCATGTACCCGATGTTGCTGTTTTTCCAGAACTAGATAGTCCACAGTTGAATGAGGGATGCCACCATTTAAAAATAAACTTTTTACTGAACGTAAACTTGGTTGGGAGTATATACAAGAGATAGCGGGTACACAGTTTAATGAACGTTTCCTTCACAATTCAGAACATTTTCCGCAGTCTCAATTCCTCCCCTCTTACACTCTTTGCTTGTCCTCTGCATTCACTGCTCATCACTACTTCACCATAACCCAGCTTGACACTACAGTCCTGTTTAGCAAGAGTCCTTTACTTGACTCGCAGTTCCGTGTCTTCTTTCCCCTTAGGGGAGCTATGGTGCCAGTTTGCTGACGTTCTGGAACTCCCGCCAGGGCAATCTACTCGTCTTTTGTATTCGGTCCAATCTAGGTATTTAACCTCTATGATTTACAAACATCATCAACGCATATCACTATTCACATCATACAATACAACATGTTCTTCAAAGGGGAACATGGACAATATGTCCATCTCCTTACAGTATACTCCAGAAGATTGAAACTTCAGGCCAGCTCAAATTTCATGTTCTCCAATGCTGTTAGCAGAGGCAGCTTTGCCTCTACAGTATAGAGGGACATTGAAGTTGGCCAAATCCAATGTTCCAGCCAGCTTCAGAGCAGTGCTGACAAGCTGTATAGGAAAGAGCTTGCAAATACGTTCTTTGGCTCGGAATCTGGCCATCACTGATAGACTGCAGATTTATCCGGTAACCTAGAAAATGAGTTGTTAACATCCCTCCATTCTTGAAAATGGTAAGGATTTAAAAAAAGGGTAAATTGTAAAGTTGCTTGTTTTTACAAGCACTTTGCAATTTTACCCATTTATGATTATGAGAAAGCCCTCCAGTAGTCCTAAATCTGTATAAATACTGCAATTTCCAGACCATCTTCAGCAGTACTAGTGAACCGAACATAGGATACCAATGGATTCTGTGGGTTAGTAGGACAGTGGGCGGTTTAGGGTGACATGGATCACTATCCTTTTAGATAACTTGGTCTTGATTAATAGATTTTGTGATAGATAGTATGCAATTTACTTGATGTCTCCATTCTAAATTGTTGTCCGTTGCCTGTTGTCAATTGCAATCCGACTCTAGCAGCAGAGAAATCGGGACAGATTACAATGGCACATTGTCTCTCTGCTCTTCTGTCTCTCCAATCAGAGTGCACGCAGACTGGCAAATCTTTGGACGATGGCAGGAAGAATTCATGCTGGAAATTGAGGGAGATCAACCACTAAAAATAAAAACTACAGACATGGTAATCAGGAAAGATGCTGGGCATATTAGATTGATGCATGTACCAAAGGCAGTTTTAACTTGTAGGGAAGAAAGACCATGCTTTTCTTCAGGTTTTTGCCATGAAAGGACAGGTGCGCCTTAATGTGAGGAATGATTCCCATGATTAAAAGTGCACCATAGACATTTATAGCCTATCCAAGAGCTCACAGAATCCATCTCTAGGACCTATTGGGATAATGTACTTGGTTGTTGTAATAACACTTAGAGCTTGTGCAGACGACCGTTTTTTGGGTCCGAGTGCGATCCGTCAAAAAGTCACTTCACACTTGGACCAATGTTTTTCAATGAGGCAGTGCACATGACCGATAAAAATTGCACGATATGCCAGCTAGACACGGATGAGAGTCACCCATTCAAGTCTATGGTGTGAGAAAAAAAATTGGAAGCCACAGTACAGCATCCGATTTTTATGGATGCATTCAATTCTGGAACATAGAAAACCGGAAATAGTCATGTAAATGATTACTGTAAAAAAACAGATTGCCCACGGATGGCAAGTAAGAAGGAAATCGTCTTACTTTTCTGGATGAAAATCAGACCTATTTTTTATACTGCCCTGTGACCTTACCCTTAGAGTATGTGCACACTTTCAGTATTTGCAGCTGATTTTTCTGCACTAAAAACAATTGGCAGGAAAAATGCAGCATACAATACAATATGTGCATTTTTTTTTTCGCTTTTACTTGCATTTTTGTTGCGTTTTTTATTCATTCATTTGAATTGGTGAAAAATGAGGCCAAACGCTAAAAAAACGAAGCTGCAGATTTAGAAAAAAAAATTCAGTAATGGCTAAAATACGTAAGAAAAAAAAGCAGCATGTGCATGAGATTTCAGAAATGTTATTTGATGTACTGTTACTGTAAAATGCTGCTTTTTTTTGGCACGTAAAAAAGTGCTGAAAAAAAGCAACAAGCGTGTGAACAAACCTTGACAGGCCTAAATGGAGAGAAGTGCACCCTACATTTTAATTCATAAGTCAGGAGCAACTGGCAGATATCTCACTGATGGCATGGAGGTCTGAGGTCTGAGGATTCAACCTATCGGATATATATGGCTTATTCTGTAGAAAAAGGGAAAAGGATAAAAGCAGACTATAGATAAACTCACTAACACATCACGATTGTCCGCGCACACCCACAGCATGATCAATATGTCTGTAGGATGCAGTTAGACATTTTTCACTAAGCTGGATTTGCAAGTTTCGACTTTGCTTGTAAAACTGTGTTTTTCCTACAAACGATATTTGCTGCAGAACCCGTCATGCGTATTAATTAGTATACTGCCTGTTTTATGGAAATCAGGCCTCGTATCTCTGCAGCCAGCACATGTCACATCCTGTGACACACGATCATGTAATGAAAATTAAGTAAGAAAAACATTTCGCACAGCGTAACTCACAGTGAGTTATCTAGTTCATCCATCATAACGTTTCAATTATATTACAATTACAGCCACATATTGCAGCATACTGGACAGAGAAAACACAAGCTGTTTATCCAGGCAGGAGAAGGCAACTAAGGTGTCAGATCTACAAATTATTTTCCAAGTTCCTGAAAAATGAAGATTAATGACATCAGCCCCTGTTTAATTTAGTACATTTTGTTTTGTTAGCATGTGAATATTTCTAAACCGTAATGTGAATGGAAATCATGACTGTATTTCCAGGGTTGTTGTGATATGAGATTATAAATGGCAAAAAAATGGTTATTTTTTGCTCACTGTTCCTCAGGGGCGTGGCTGAAAACATATGCCCTTAATTGTTGGGTGTCAGGGAGAAGCCGACCAACCACTTTTGGCTAGAATATTACTTTTTAACTCCCCAAGATCCAACATATGGCGCAGCTTCCTCCTCCTGCCCAAAGTGCCCCTTGACAGACCGTCTCATAAGTCAATGGAGGTCTGTCGGGGTGGACACTGGCGTAACTAAACAAGGAAGAGAAATACAAGTGCTCCTCACTAAATTAGAATATCATCAAAAAGTTGATTTATTTCAGTTATTCAATACAAAAAGTGAAACTCATATATTATATAGAGTCATTACACACAGAGTGATCTATTTCATGTGTTTATTTCTGTTAATGTTGATGATTATGGCTTACAGCCAATGAAAACCCAAAAGGCATTATCTCAGTAAATTAGCATATATGACAAAAAACACCTGCAAAGACTTCCTAAGGTCTCTTAGTCTGTTTCAGTAGGCTCCCCAATCAAGGGGAAGACTGCTGACTTGACAGGTGTCCAGAAGGCAATCAGTAAAGTATGGAGTGTCTTCATTTTGAAAAAATGGTCCGCTCACTCATTATAACTTCTTGGTGGTTTTGCAAACCTGAAGTGGTTAAAAGATGCTCAAAACGTGAGTGAGTATGTGAATAGTAAGTCGCTGTTAGATAAAAATGAATAGGAAGATTCCTTCAATCATTTTCAAAATGCACCCACTTAAAAATGCCAGAAAAAAAGCATGTGAACGTCTCCTAAGATCCCCAGATTTCAATGCTCAGGATAATGGTTGAAACAGATCATTGCTGCATTTACAATAAATGGGAGCATACTCGAGGCTACAGAACAGGAGAAGGACTTGGGTATTCTCGTTACAATTAGGCTGAGCAGCAGTACTCAATGTCAAGTAGCAGCTGCAAAAGTCGACAAGATTTTAGGATGTATAAAGAGAGATAAAATTGCACAATCCCAACGTATTATTACCCCTTTATAAATTACTGGTGAGGCCACATCTAGAATATGTGATCAAGTTTTGGGCTCCATATTTTAGAATGGATAATCAGAAGTTAGAGTCAGTTCAGAGGCAGTAACTAGATTATTATAAGGGATGGAAGGCCTCTCATATGATGAGAGGTTGGAAAAGTCAGGCTTGTTTTGCTTAGAAAAAAGACGCCTCAGAGGAGATCACATTTACAGTGGGTACGGAAAGTATTCAGACCCCTTTACAT
>VIAB01025340.1:9169-19986 GCA_009801035.1 Oophaga pumilio | reverse complement strand
GAGAAAATATTATTTGCTTAATAATTTGGAACACAGTGTATATACACACACATATGAATATTTATACACAGAGCACGTGCATACAGATACATGCATACACAGATCACCTACATAAAGGCACATATATACAGAGAGCACATATATAGAGATACGGAGCACTTATATACAAATATATGCATACACGGAGCACAAACATAGATACATGCATTGCATACATGAAGTACCTAGGTGCATACTAGGTGCATGTTATGAGCTCGGTTGCAACAACTTTAATATATAATGGATTGCAACCGAACTCGGGGTCCGCGATGCAGTTTATGTCACTGCTGCCGAACACCCTTTGGGTATCAGGGTAACAACTGACAACTAAAGGATTAAATTAGATCTCGCCTGTGTTACTTCACACTAGGGAAGATGTAGAATTGGCACTATCTCCGTTAACGTCACGGGAGATGTGCTATCGACTGGCGTAGGTGTAGCCCTGTTAATGGCACAGAAGCCACTTGCCAGATATTAGGTTTGCACTATGTGCTACAAGCTGGTGTAGACGTAGCCCTGTTGACTGCACAGAAACTACGTGCCAGCCACTAGGAAGTGCGTGCGACTAACGCCAGGTGTACGTGCAACCAAACAGCGTGAGACCGGACTGAGCAACTCTGTTCAGCTTGGCAGGCGATTCCCAGGCTACGCGCCCCGCAGTCTGCTCAGGGTGTATCGCTACCCTATATTCGTAGCAAGACTACGCCACATTGGCTGTTACGCATTGAGAGTGTGCTGGCCAGCCCGCCTAATCGAAGAGTAGGGGTGTGACTAATAGGCTGTGAACCAGACACTATGCAGTATCCTTGTGTGAACAACACCCTATGTGGGCCTTTATTGTGCAATTGTATACTGTGCAGTCACCCCCTCCTTGATTGGGTATGTGGAGAGAGGCTGTTGATCTGGTATTTTGCACCTGTGTTGCTAACATCTCGCTTTATGGGCTGGCTGCATCCTGTAGTGCATTTGTTCCAAGATCTGGACAGGTAAGCGCTGCTGCCTTTTTGTTTGCTGTTTAAATTGAATTTTTTGGGACCTTGAGTCTCCTTTAGTGGCTTTGCTAAATGCTTCCACTGGGCTCTGCAAACACGACATGGTGTCCGATGCCTATTTGAGCCAATTTTCATTGTTTTCAGGAGAAATTGCTCAACAAATTGTATTGTCCATTTTATCCTGTATCCCTTTTTAAAATGCAAAATTTGGGGCTAAAGCAATATCTTTTTGTGGGAAAAAGTAAATTTTTTATTTTTTTCCATCACATTGCTTTAATTCCTGTGAACTCCTAAAGGGTAAATATCTTCTTAAATGTGATTTTGAGTACTTTGAGGGGTGTAGTTTTTAAATACTGTCACTTTGGGTATTTTCTGTCATATAGGCTTCTCAAAGTTACTTGAAACGGAATGTAGTCCTGAAAAAAATTGATTTGGTTGGAAAAATTAGAAATTGCTAATAAACATTTAACCCTTCTAACTTCCTTACAATAACATTTTTTTGTGGTGTTTTAAGCTGTTTTGAGTAAGACACACAGGTCAAATAATTTTTGAAACTGTATACTAAAATTTGAAAATGTCTACATACACAACATATTTTTCACTGACCTTCAAATAACTGTAAAAAAATCACTAGCACAATGTGACCATATTTAAAAGGAAAACAAAGAAAAATGAAAAACATGTAAAACACCGTAAAAAGATCCCCAACTTTTATCTAATTTATTTTAAAAAGCTACACAAAAATAATTTCTGACCACGACCTTATACCATTTTAATTTCCTCTAAAACACAATGTTCACTCCAGGAGAACAAGAATCCACATCTCATAAATGCCCAACCTTTACAAACAGAGAACCCCATAATAAAATTTTAAAGGCTCACACATAACATGCAGAACTTTCATCTAAATGTTTAGAATTCCTCTTATGCAAAAAAAATGCAAAAGTCTGAACCTACAGAACAGGGATACATTGTTCTACATGTATATTAGGGAATAAATTAGAACCTAAGATTTAATTTTATTTTGTAAACTATTGAATATTTAAAAAAAATATATAATGAAAGTTGTATTTGCTGGTTTTGCAGGTTGTTGGCTCGGTGAAGAAACCCTTTTTGAACCTACATCATAGTCTGTAGTTATTAATAGCCCGTTTCATCAACCAGCTCAGTGGGAAAGTATTGATAAATCACAGAAAAAGTTCAGAGCTGGGGAGACATTTTTATAACTATCACTAAAAGTTTGTCAGGAATGACTTCTTGCTCATCAGCAATAGTTTATACAGTTTTTAATATTTATCTACACAATGACAGTACAATAGGGTTTCTTTATAAGTTAATAGATAAGCAATATCAATTTTTGCACTGGTTGAGGTATAAATAATTGTCCATACCCCTCAATGATGCAATCTAATATGCAGGAATGGTAAATCGCTTTAACCGTTTGGGTGTGATAAATATTTAATGGTTAATTTACCTTTATTTCTTGATGTACGATGCCGATAGTATATAAAGTGCTTCTGTGTTTAAGGTGCTTGAAGTCAGTATTCCAGTGCTTATTAGGCACGATGGATATAAAGAAGAAAGATGAGTATAGGCTGATATGCAGATGACTATAGCGCTGTCCTGGCCGGTGACAGGCGCTGGATGTTGGCGTCCTGCAGTACTATGGTGAACGCGTGTCAGCGCGCGTGTGTAGTTGTAGGACCATTTGTGACGTCTTCAGTCATGTGAATCTTTGCGGTTATGTGGTACATACTTTTCACAACGATAAGCAGACAGGAACAATTCCTGCGCGTTTCAGAAAAGTAGCATTTTCCTTCCTCAGGGATGGTCCTGATCTCTTCACAGAGCTTTTTATAGTAGCTTTTAATTTATTCAAATGCAAATAATTAGATTTCATTATTCAGTCCTCTTGGTTTTAGTGTATCCAGCTTAAAGATCCACCGCCTTTCGGCTTTTGTCTTTGTTTTAATAAAATCCCCATTTTGCCAGTGCTGCTTTACAATTTCAATACCCATAATATCTATTCCAGTAATTGAGCCCCCATGTACTCTAGCAAACATAAAATTTATTACAGAGTCATTTAATGGAATAGATAACCCCTCTTGATGTACATGTAATAAAGTCTTTAATTTGATATTTTTTATCCCCTTTCTTTATCTCTGTTTTTTTCTTCAAATTCAAAATTTTACAGACTTTACACTTTTTTTCAGGGGTAAAAGCCCTTCAGGCTTTTATTGAAGGGAGCAGATATAGTCGATCTAGGTGGGTTTCGAATAGATGGAGTAATCAAGTAGCCCAAATTACTTGCTTTTTTTGTATATAAATCTGGGTTTCCCAGGTATCCTATCCCCAATAATTTTATCATCCTTTAAAATAAGCCAATGCATATTAACAATTTTTTTCAATATATTGGTATTTGCGTTATATTGAGTGATAATGGGGACCTCTAATTGGTTTTTCTCATTTAGCGGATTATTGCTCCTTTCTTTATTAATTAATTCCATTCTAAGAATTTTTTCCACCTCTGTTTTAGCTGATTCCAAGAAATCGTGATCATAACCTTTATCCATAAATTTTTTTGTTAGGACACTTGCTTCTCTTTCAAACATACTTAAATCAGAACAATTTCTATGAATTCTCATAAACTGGCTCCGTGGGACATTGATCAGCCAGCTTGGCAAATGGCAACTATTCATATTAATATAGCTATTTCCATCTGTACTTTTAATATAAGTGCAAGTTTTAATTTCGTTATTATCGATATAAATTTTTAAATCTAAAAAATTCATTGTGTCCGAACTGACTGTAGAAGTACAATTTAAATAAAGCAAATTTTTATTAATTTCTGTTAAAAACTCTGACAGTGATTCTTGTCCATCTGACCAAACAAACATAATATCATCAATAAAATGCTTCTAGAGGACCAGACCCGCACGCAGCACGCCCTGTGGATATATGTGGATATATGTGGTCATCTTCCCACCTACCCACACACAGATTTGAGTAGCAGGGTGCGAATCTGGTCCCCATGGCAGTACCCCACTGCTGGGTGTAGTAGTTCATCTCATATCAGAAAGAATTATGTGTTAAAATGAACATCATACGTACGTTTAAAAAATCTATTTGTGCAGTTTGGAATTTCCCTGATTTATTTAGAAAATACGTGGCTGCCTAACATCCTTTATTATGTTGAATTTGGGTGTACAATGACGTGATGTCCATAGTGACCAAAATATAATGGTTTTGCCATTTTACTTTATTTAAACACTGAAGTACATGTTTACTATCTTTCAAATAGGCCAGGAGTATTGGAACTAAATCCTGTAAAAAATAGTCCACATATCTAGATAAGTTAGAGGTAAGACAATTGATCCCTGAAATAATATTAATATTCCAGGGGGATTCATTTTACTCTTATGGATTTTGGGCAAGTAATAGAAAACCGCCATACAAGGATGTGCATTATTTATAAAATCAAATTAATTTTTATTTAAAAACCCTTCCTGGAGACCTTTCTTAATTAAGCTTTTCATTTCTCTAATAGAATCCTCTGTTGGATCACTATTTAACTTCAGCTAAGTCTTAGTGTCTCCCAGTATTCTAACAGATTCTTCATTATACTTAGTGTAATCTACAATAACAATTGCACCACCTTAATCTGCAGGTCGTATTGCTATATTTTGATTTTGCTGTAGTTGCAAAATCACTTTTCTTTCTTCATTAGTTAAATTATATTTGAAATTCGTACATTTTTTCTCGCTCACTTTTTTATATCATCAATCAATTTTTTCGAAAAAGTTTCTTTCTTTATAAGTTTATTGATTCTTGCAGTCTGTAAATACTTTTGTGCCCAAAAAATACAAAAGTATTCTTGGAGTGATACCTTTATTGACAAGCCAGAAAAATATAAGGATTCAGAGCACAGAGGCTTCTTCATCAGTCAGGTTTATAAATGAATGTAAACTTCCCAATGGTAGATCCTGTGTGTTCTGAATGCTTAAAATATATTTTTTCTGGTTCTGGTACCACAATATAATTTTTATTGTAAATCTTGATTCTATAAAAATACATTAAACTGTGATTTTTTTTATTATACACAGCATTCTGAGTGGACTTGTGATGGGTCTTGTAAGAGCCAGCACTGGGCAAGAAAAGTTTTTTGGCATTTTTACTTTGGGCTCAGACAAACATTCAAATCTGCAGGTGATCAGCATCACCTGATTGGCTGCAGCTGTCATGAGATGCCACCCACTGGAAGAAGAAGGTGGAGGATACTGGCAGCAAAGTGGAAAAGTGGTAGCGGTTCATGATCTTTCTTTAATATTTTTGAAGCAGTTGCAAAAGCTTTTTGAAATAGTGAACAATATCTTTAAACAGGAATTTGGGGGCCGTAGTCACTTTTTTTATGTAGTAAGGGGGCATTATTAATTGTTAGGGGTATCAAGGAATTGATTATTGTTAAGGGGACTCTGGGGGCATTATTACTTTTTTAGGGCAGTCAATTATCATTTAATAACTGGCACTGAGGACAATATTACTTGATAAGTGGAACTTGAAGCATTAATTGTTAAGGTGCTACTTATTGTGAATTATTATTTTTTAAGGGGGCACTGAAGGGGCACTTTACTTTGTAAGGAGAACTCTGGCCATTACTATTTAACAAAGGTCACTTTGGGGATACATTTTTTTCTAAGGGAGCACTCTGCTCATTGTTACCTTATAATGGGCTTTATTACTTTTTAAGAAGGTACTTGAGGCGCATTATTACTATATATGGGGCACTCACGCCTTTACTACTTCATAAGGTGGACCTTGGCATAAGTTCTTTAGGAGGAGGCACTCATAGAATTATTACTTTATAAGTAGGAACTCAGGGAATAATAACCTCCATTGGGGCACACAGGGGGCATCTATAATTTCTTAGCATAGAATGCGGCTCGGGACCATCTCGCGAAGCTGAATTTGACTCTTAGGGTAAGAAAGGTTGGGAACCCTGTTCTAGATCACAAATTAATCAAAAGAACAGAGAATCATATCATATTTCACAAAACATTACTGTGGCTTTAACAATAAAGAACAATGTGAATACCTTATAGTGCAAGAACAGATTAGTAGAACCCATTAGTCCAACGGTTGGACCAATGACATTTTTTTTTACAGTGGAGCTAAAGTCATGTGGTAATTTGTCAGTAAAATAAAGTTGTCATGAAGCCAGATTTTGTAGTCTTTACTATTGACAGGCTTTTGTTTGCGTTTCATACACATCTTCCCTTTCTTCTATTTAGGTAGACTGTGACCTCATCAACCTTTTCTTCTCTATCAACCAGTAGTTTTTCGCCATCTCTGAATTCACATTGGGAATCAGATAGTTACAAACTCTATTTGATTAGACACTATCTTTGGTATGCTTCAAGTCCAAGCTTCTTCTTATAGATTTTGAGAATGTTATCACATTGAAATCTTAATCTGAGTTCATTTGGAGTTCATAATAACGTTTCAGGATAAAACACACAAAGAATGAATAAGGACTGTTACAGCAAAACAATGTCTATCAGATGCTAATCAACTCATATCAATGTGAGCCGCTGGCAAAGGCGTAAATGGAAGACTTTAATAGACATTGAGGATGCCATGTTTGGTATCCGTAATTGAATTATTCTGATTCACAAAGAGAATATTTAAGCTATTTAAAATGGGTAAATTTTGTTTTATCATCCACCACTAGTTTGCCAGAGAAAATCAATTTTTGGAATTTGATCTCAACCACTAGACTAAAAATCATTTCTTTGTAAGCCAAAGAAACATTTCTTCGTTTTTCTTTTAAACTTAAAGTTCACCTGTGTTAGTTATGGCAAAATGTGTATAAGTGTTAAGCTTTTACATAGCAACACTGCTTTAATATGTTTCATAAGGCATTTAAATAGTATCTACCCTTTTTTCATAAACAGTAAAAATTAATAAAATAAGCTTTTTAATATATCATATTAGAGAAAAATGCATCTTTCTCCCACATATTAATCGCGTTTTGTCTCCTGCACTGATCATTCAATCTAAAAATTGTTCCAATCTGACTACAAATACATATATCTGTAGCAAAGGATCAAATTACACACGCCAGTAGAAAATTCTATAGACAGAGGAAGGGAAGAACATGGAAAGCAACAAATGTATAAAGGCACAAGGATTAACTGCTGAGATTTGTAGTGCAGAGATAGGAACTAAACATCAGTCTATAAGGCATAATTCAAATTTGCATGTTTGAGCAGTTTTTCCCAGGAAATTGGATGCATGGAGAAGTCATTCTTTGCAAATTTAAGAAAAGTAATATGCAAAAAAAATCTTTATACTCACCTTACCGCTCACTTCTCTGGCCCCTCCGCTCCTCACCACTATCCGTCCAGTACCAGTCGTCATATGTCTCAGTTTGAGCCGCAACCTTTGCAGGCGCATGCACAGAACCCTCCCAGACCTAACAAACCCAGAATTCTTGGGCTAGCGAGCATGGCCCTTAGATTTCCGTTGTGCCAATGGCGATCCATTGAGAAAAAAGAGGAGAGGTGAGTAAAAAGATTTTTTTTTTACATTTTAATGGTCTTTTACGGTTCAGAAAAATGGCTTCAATTTTGCGGAATCTGCATGGGAGCGACTTACAAAAATCTGCATATTGGTGAATGCGGATTTTTGTAAATTTTGAGTAAATGTCATTTCCATTTATTCACTCATTTCTGGTAAGAATTGCTAAAAATTCAGGATGCAAGTCATGAAATAGCCAGAAATAGAGTTATTGCCTATTTTCATACACACATAGCTTACCCTGAAAATTTACTTGAAAGTGCAATTACATTTAAATGGTCTGTTCGCATCTTCATTTTTATTTCCAGATTTCTATTCAACTATTGGTAAAGAAAATTTAAATAATGGAGATGGCACCAGACAGCCCCAGTTGACCCAAATTGCATTCATCTGGTTTTTGCCTTAGTGTCTGCCAATTTACAGCTTGCTGCACTATGTCTATTATTTTTGGCAAACTCAGGCTCAATCATTCATGCTATTATATTTTAGCATTCCAGTATTTAAAAATGTACAATTCGGTAGAACCAAATCCAGCAAGTTTTGTATGGAAGAATAAATATCTTTGAAATATCTTATTATAAAATTAGTATAACACCTGACTACTGCAGAGACTTACAGTTGCACGTAAAAGCTTAAAATGAAAATGGTGGAGGTCCAAAAAGCAGGAGAAGGCTAAAAGAAGACAGCACAGCATGTAATTAAGAAATGGCAGTTAACAGAAACAGTGGAGGTCAAGATAAAGTCTGGAAGACCAAGCAAAATTTCAGTGAGAGCTGCTCATAGGATTGCTAGAGGGGAAAATCAGAACCCCTGCTTGACTGCAAAAGACCTTCAGAAAGTTTTAGTAGACTCTGGAGTTTTGGAACAGTGTTCTACTGTTCAGAGACATCTGCACAAATATAGCCTTCATGGATGAGTAATCAGAAGAAAACTTCTCCTGCATCCTCACCATAAAATTCAGCATCAGAAGTATGCAAAAGAACATTTTAACAAGCCTGATGCATTTTGGAAACAAGTCCTGTGGATCAGTGAGGTTAAAATAGAACTCTTTGGTCACAATGATTAAAGGTATGTTTGAAGAAAAAAGGGCACAGAATTTCAGGAAAAAACATTTAGCCAACCATTAGGCATAAAGGTAGATCAATTATGCTTTGGGGTTGTTTAGTAACCAATGGCACGGGGAACATTTTACGGGTAGAGGGAAGAATGGATTCAATGAAATCTCAACAAATTGAACAAGTTGAAAAGAGGATGGCTTCTACAAATGGATTATGATCATAAATACATGTCAAAATCCACAATAGATTACCTCAAAAGGCACAAGCTGAAGGTTTTACAATGGCCCTCACAGTTCCCAGATCTGAACATCATTGAAAATCTGTGGGTGGACCTCAAACTAGCAGTGCATGCAAGATGACTCAGGAATCTCACAGAACTGGAAGCATTTTCCAAGGAAGAATGGATGAAAATCCCTCAAACAAGAATTGAAAGACTCTTGTCTGGCTACAAAAAGCATTTTCAAGCTATGATACTTTCAAAAGGGGGTACCAACCATGCAGGGTGCCCAAACTTTTGCATAGGCCCATTTTCCTTTTTGTAACTTTTAAAATGTAAAAGATGAAGTATATATATATTCCTAAAATAGAAATTAAATGTATAATTTTTAACTTTAGGCTTTCTAGAAATCATTTAATCTTCAACTTGCTGTTCTCAATAACAGTAATTTTGACCAGGGGTGCCCAAACTTTTACATGCCACTGTAAGTAAAGGTCAACATGAATTAGGTTTTTAGGCACATCTTGGTAGATGATTTTGAAGGTACCAGATGGCTATGAAATGTATACTAGAACTTCAGTCAATGTTCGTTCAGCCTTATGTCAAGGGGAAAAAAGCATCAACATACTTGATTTTTTGCTCTCTAGGAAGATAAACCATCACCAGATGTGTCCGGCAGGAACCAATTAGCCTTTTCCTACTTAAAACCTAGATGTGGACATAGTATGAGTGTCCTATTTGTTTAAAGTACCACTTCAGCAGTTTTTATTTCAGCACTGGAGCTGTGCTTCTTATCTAAGTCCCTTTCCTGGTCTTATACTCATCCTCCGCTATCTTTATCTTTTTTTCTGCACCGCCCAGGTCCTCAGACACCATCTTGTGACCACAACTTCTGACTGGTCAGAAGTCAGAAGTTACACCACAAGCTCTCAATGTAAGTCTATGAAAGTGAGAATGTGTATTCAGTTGTGACCTGTGGCTGGCTCCATGAAACACTGGAGCTATCAGGAGCTATAAACTGCCGGAGACCAACGTGAACAACTACAATAGAAGGGGAAGATTGGAACAGGTAAATGTGAAAGTAGGGGCAGGGACTTTAGGTTCGAAGCACCACTCCAGTGATACAATAAAAAAAAAGAGTGGTACCTTAAATGTTGTTTTCTGGATTGCGACATTGATTATCTATTTTTAGTACAGGTCATCAATATCAGATTAGGGGTGTCAACATCCAGCAACATCAAGAATCATCTGAATGAAGCTACAGTGTGGGTCAGATGTAATCAGTGTACGGAAATGGAGCAGCACAGCGCTGTACACTATGTTGTGGTCATTATGTAATGTAGCTCAGCTCCTAGTCAAGTGAAAAGTAGTGACGAGTGAGTGTGCTCGATACTCGATCGAGCATTGGGTGCTCAGGCACCCTTGGTACTCGATTGAGTATCCTGGATGCTCGAGCGCCATGCTCGAGTCCTTGTCCCACATGTTTGGCACCTGTTAAACAGCCAATGAACATATGGGGATTGCCCGCTATGGATGGCAATGCCGTAGCAATGTTTGCTACTGGCATTACTGTAATTGGCTGGTTTCATCACGTCATGGAATCTTATATAAGACCCGGTGACACAATGCTCAGCACAGGGTGTTCAGGAAGTATGTCAGGAAGACTTGTTATTGGAGGGAGAGCATAGTTTAGAGCAGGGATATAGTTAGGGCTTAATAATATTGCTATAGGAATAGTTGTCAGGGTTTAATATTAATATTACTATTGCAGTAATTCTATACTGCTCCTGTAGCATTAAAATAATAGTCCTTTTCAGACCTAAATATTTCACTTTCTGTAGTAAAACTGCTATTACCTGCATTCAGTGGAGAGAACGTTTAGGATTGGCGACATCTAGACAAGGTTTAATATTGCTATTGCAATACTACTATACT
>VIAB01025336.1:30357-40598 GCA_009801035.1 Oophaga pumilio | reverse complement strand
ACATTATAATCTCTATTTAGTCCCTTAGGTTCCAAACTTTGCAGGTAGTGGATCCAATATGCTTCCCTGGATAGAAGTCTCTTAGTTAAATTGCCACCTCTCCTGTATAACTCCACCTGTTCCAAAACCAGAAACCGTAATTGTGCTATTGTGTGGCCCATTGAGTTAAAATGATATAGAATGGGAAGATGATGTCTTTTGCAGCGTATATCAGATTTATGATGTGATATACGATCTTTTATCACTTGTGATGTCTCACCTACATACATTTTACCGCATGGACATTTAATGGCATATATGACTGATCTAGAGTCACAGGTGAAGAACCCTGTGATCGGAATATCTACCCCTGTGAGTGGATGGGATATTCTCGAGCCCTTAAGAACATTTGTGCATTGGGCGCACTGCAAACAAGGAAAAGTGCCCTTCCGTTGGGAACGAAGAAACGTGTTTGGGAATGACCTGAGTTGATCCTATATCAGCCCTGACAATCTTGTTTTTCAAATTGCTAGGCCTTCTAAAGCATGGTAGAAAAGGGACCTGGAATTCTGGAATTTCCGGGGAACTGTCTCGCAATATATGCCAATGTTTCCGGATCTTACTGTGAAGTTTGTACATAAAGGGATGGAATGTATGGACGAAAGGAATTCTCTGAGACGAGGACCGTTGGGAGGAGGTATTAGTTTTGTGTCGAATTTGTTGCAATAACTTGCGAGGATACCCCCTTTGTAAGAATTTGTCCTCCATCTCATTCAAGCATTGTAAACGCACCTGAGGATCACTCACTATTCGTCTTACCCTCTCAAATTGTGAGGTAGGAACAGATTTTTTACTGGCCTAGAATGACAGCTTTGGTAAAGTAATAAATTATTTCGATCAGTCTCTTTTACATGGAGATCTAATGTCAGATTTCCAGCCTCATCTAATAGGACTTTGGTGTCCAAAAAGCTGATCTCATTTTTATCATAATTGAGTGTGAAAGTTAGTTCAGGCCAAACTCCATTGATTTGGTCAAGGAATCGATGTAGACTATCACTTGTACCTCTCCACAAACAGAAAACGTTGTCAATATAATGACGCCATAGAAGGCAGTGTGTCCGCTATAGGTCGTTGGGATAGATATAGTCTGATTCAAAGAACAACATGAAACAATTCGCATATGGAGGGGCCACATTGGACCCCATTGCCGTGGCTTGTGTTTGAAGGTAAAACGTATCTTCAAAAATAAAGAAATTTCTAGTAAGAACAAGTTCCAGCAATTCCAAAAGAAATGTAACTACATTAGGATTCATAGAAGACTTCTCTAGTAATCTCTTTGTTGCTCCTATACCTTTTGAGTGTTGAATCGATGTATATAAGTTATTGACATCCATAGTTACTAATAGAGTACCTTCTGGTAGTCTGTCCATTTCTTGGATTAGTTGTAAAAATGACCCTGTATTTAAAAGGAAAGATGAAACTTCCTTTATAAGGGGTGTCAAGACCTTCTCCAACAATATAGATAGAGAGGAGAGAATAGACTCGGTCGACGCCACAATAGGTCTACCAGGGGGTTTATCCAGTCTCTTATGGATTTTAGGTAGTACATAAAACACAGGGATCAATGGATCCTCCTTTGTTAAAAAATCCTTTGTCTTGTTGTCTATGATGTGTGTGTGAAGAGCTCTTTCAAGGATACCTGTTATCTGCTCTCTAATTCGAGGAGTAGGATTGTTTGGAAGGGGCTGGTATACTTCCGAATTGGCTAATTGAGATCGCATCTCATTCACATAAAAGGAACGATCCATAATCACTGTGGCTCCCCCCTTGTCGGCAGGTTTTATAATAATTTCCTTATCTTCAATCAATGTTTGGAGACCCACTTGATCCATCTGATTAAGATTGGGGCGAAGGGTAAATTCTCCCCCGGTGATCCGTTTAGAATTTGTTGGGAGAGCCACTCAATCCATCTGATTAAGATTGGGCCGAAGGGTAAATTCTACCCCGGTGATCCCTTTAGAATAATCTGAGACTTCCCTGTTGACTAATGATATGAAAGTTTCAATGGGATGGCTGTTTTTGGGTGGTAAGAAGGTACTGCGAAGTTTCAAACCTAGATCAATCAGATTGATCGGTGTTGGTTGAGTAACAGATGGTCTTCTATTGTCAGAATTATTAAAGTGTGTCTTCAGTCGTAGATTCCTGTAAAACCTCTGTAAGTCAATGTCTAGCTGGAAAGTGTTACATTTATAAGTCGGGCAGAAAGACCTTTCTGTAACAAATTCATCTGTGAGGCATTCAAACACTTAGACGAAATGTTAACAACTAAATTGGCATTACCTGGGATCTGGTGTACATCCCTTGCCGATTGGTTTCTGAAGCACTGGCCCCCCGCCTCGTCCTCTTCTTTTATGAGTTCGCCTGATGGAACCTAAAAAACACGGTCGATTGAAGTCTGTGCGTTCGCTGTCGAAACTGGATGCTGAAGAGCCGTCTGTATTCCTGAATTGACGATAATTTTGGCGGAAAGAGGAGCCTTGCCATTTATATACCCTCTTTTGTAAATAGTCCTGCATGTCTCGAATAAATTTTTGTCTTTTCCGTTTTTTTCCTGAAGTTGTCAACGTTTTCTTTGGTACGAGATTTTATGGTATCAAATTCTTCTTTAGACAAGGAGTCCTTGAGTTGTGCCTCCACATTCGACACATTATCTTGGCAAATCTTAATTTCCTTATTCAGATTCTCCAAAGTCAATGTCATCAGATCCAGAGATCACTTGTTTAAAATTTGTTCAAATTTTTGACAAAAATCTGAATTATCTTGAAAAAGCATTGGTCTCAATGAGACACGAAGACCCCTTGGGATTCTTATGAGTTTTAATATATTCGGCAATAGTAATGCTATGCAATTCAAGGCCAACTAAATGACGAGACTCACGTTCAAGATCACGAGATTTGATCTGACTGCCCGAAATTTGCAAAAAGTCGCCCGACGTCGTGACTTGTGCAACAATTCCAGCCACTTGGGTTTCACTGTATGAGAAGCCTACTGTGGACATCTCAAAAAAAATAAATCAAAAAAAGTAAAAAAAAAAATATAGAAAAAAGAAAAAACAGGAAAAAATGAAAAATTGGCTAACTGAGGGTGCCCGTGTATGAGGTAACGTTACGATATCAGGAGACACGTCACTCCCCAGAATAATTGGGTGCTCAGATTTGGGTTACCAAACCCTTACTAATACAAATATAGAATAAATCCGGCACTCATGTCATGCTGAACAAAAAGAAGGATTTATTTATCTTAATCCAGTATATTATATAACATTTCGGTCCTTGTTTCGACCTTCATCAGACTAGAATATAAGCAAATATCATAATAATGAAATCAAAATCTGCCATCCAAAAGGGTACAATTACAATTCAATCTTCATAAAGACAAAATGAAGATAAACTTTGGAACAATGAAACAGTGAACAAACCACTAGCATAAATATGGCTGAGGCAATTCAATTATAAACAAAAACAAAGAAATAGAAAACAAAACATATGTCTGTATGTATTGTCCAAGATTCACAGTGATCTAAACATAACATGATTTCAACATAGAAACTATCACTTCACTGATAAAAAAATCTTGTGAGGGAACACCGCACCAAGCAGAGCAAACTCCTGGCAACCCGCAACATTATACGGTGGTTCAGTGGCCCTCGGCAACAAGCCGCATTTATGGACCGTCTTGTTTCCCGGCTAAGATCCGGTGGATACCGTTTGTTTTGTTTGCAAGTTTTGGACATTAAATCTGTGTTTACTTTGAACTCTCTTGGGTCACTGCCTCTTCACTGCACAGTGAGGACACCGCTGCACTACACACTTTACATATTCACACGGGGAAATGGGTAAAAATGGCACCAAAATTTGTCACAATTTCTGCTGAATGTGAAAATACTCCATATGTGGCTGTACAGTACTGCTTACCCACATGGCAAGACTCGGAGGAACAGAGCGCTATTTGCCTTCTGGAACACAGATTTTCCTAGAATAGTTTGCAGACTACATATACAGAGCCCCTAAATGCTAAAAGAGCAGAATCCTACCTCTAGTGACCCCATTTTTGGGAATTTATCTACAGGTGTAGTGATGATTTGTCTCCATGGGTGTTTTTCAAAAACAAGCAGCAAAGGATGTTGCTAAGTGAAAATTGCAAATCTGCTATTGTAGTGCCCCTGCATTGTAGTGCCCAGTACGTTATGCCAACTACGTTATACCCAGCTCCTGCTTCTGGGGACATACACCCATAAATTAGGAAGGCTCACATCGCTACAGAAATGCCAAACATGTGATTGCTAAATGTAGTTTAGGCACACTGTGGGGCTCAGAAGGGAGGAAGGCATTTGGATTTTGGGAGTGCAGAATTTGCTTGATTTCTTTAGGGGGGGGGCGAGTAGCCATAGCGCTTTTCCAGAGACTTTTTATTACCAGTAACGTTGAAGCCCCCTATATTTCTGTTAATAGATGACGTGCCTGAGTGGGGACTTGCTTTTTTGTTGACGGAGTTGAAGCTTTTATTGGGAACATTTTACATAATGTTTGGGATCACATTTATCCTGCACTCTACACTGAGCACTTATCGGGGTTTCAATCTAAATCTCCAAATGACGCTATTCAGATAAAATACCCAAGGGATCCATTCTCTATAATGAGGCAGCAGAATTACTCTGGACTCAGTCTGGTCTCTGTTCAGCGATGTACTTTTCAGAGGTGCACAAAACTGTGGCCGACCGCACTTATATGCAATCCTAAAAAGACGGACACCGCCGGATCACAGGTCAGTCTAAAGTGAAACCATCTGCCTCATTATAGGGAATCTTCCATCTGGGGTTCCGTCTGAATCACGTATTTCAGAGACTTACACGAAGACCCAGGTGTAAGTGCTCAGCGCAGGATAAATTTTCACCAAGCCTTACTGCGATCTTTGGGAGGTAGAATCAACCAATCAACAGCAAGTAAAGAATTGGTTTTATTCATGTTTTACACCATTCCTTATGCGGTATAAGTGATTAGACAAATTTATTCTTCAGGTCGGTGCTATTACAGCGATACCAGATTTATATATTCACAACTCCAAGTATATAAGTTGGGGATAAAAGGAGGTTCAATTGCACAAATATTTAAAAAAAATAATTTTTAATGAATCAAATATTAAAAAAGTTCTAAAAAAATTCAAGCAGAGAGGACAAACGTAGTTTGCGGACACTATAAATCATGATTTAACATACTGTATACAGAAAACAGCAAACTCCAGTGTCGGCTGGAGAAAATATCAGACAAAATTCACCAAATTAATTCAAAAAGGAAAGCAATAGTGAATATATAAAATATAACTTTTAATAATATACGTTAAAAAATAGGATGTGTCACCCAATAAAAAAATGTGTCAGATCAGTGGGCAATGCATATGCCCTGTAATAAATACTGATACAGACAACAATTAAGGATAAGAATTGCCACTGAAGATACTAAAGTGACAACAGCATGCCAAGGTGCTACCGCATGGGGGAACTAACAAGATATAACCTCCAAAGATTCAGTGGTAAACCCCACATAGGAAATTAAAAAGTATAACCCTCCAAAGATTAAAGGACTAACACCAGACAACACATACATAACACATAATGTGATAAATGATAACAAAATACATAAGGTGAGAAAGAAAATGGAACAATCTCACCACTGATGTGTAGAAGAAGCGGGAGCCTTAGCAGGAACCATATAATATTCAGAGTGTCCCTGGCGCGTCAATGGGAAGACAATCCCCTGTCATTCCCTAAGGGGCTATCAAATGACTATACCCCCAGCTCCCGCCCTAACAAGGGCAGTCCACAGCTAGCCCTACACAATAGTTCGCCCTGCACTTTCCCTGTGTGGATGTCCCGACGCGTATACATACTGTATACCAAGTAAATAAATGTTATATAGGCATTAGCAACAATCACAGTTTTAAGTCAGTGTCATCTATTATACGGAAGAGCCCAGAAAATTAGAGAGAGACTAGATTATCCAGAACATATTCAATGTAATCAAATGTAACAAATAAAGTCTAAAAATTTGCATGTAAGTAGAGGAATCCACATAATTAGTTTATAAAGTGCAAGTGCATAAATGCTTTTTCCTAGCAATCAGTGAGTGTATATAACATATTTTATAACTGTCGTTTAGGCATAAATAGAATCAAATTACCCCACTAATTCAGATGAAGTGAACTCCACAAATCAAATGCAGTAACACCTTTAACATTTTTTTTCCTTGTATACCGTACTTAAAAAGCATATGCACCAGTTATTTGTCTCTACTCAGGCCTGCTACATTGTGGAAATGAATTGTGTGGATTCATGCTGAAGACTGAGAAGGGAAAAATAACCTTGCTATTGAGGAGAGAGGAGCCTTGTTTGGGACTGAGAAGGAGATTGGAGCCATGCTCTTGAATGAGAAGGACAATGGAGCCTTGATGGGGGACTAGGAAGGAAAGTAGAGTCTTATTAGGGACTGAGAAGGAGAGTGAAGCCTTGTTGGGAATGGAGAATGAAAGTAGAACCTTGTTGAGGGACTGAGAAGGAGAGTGGAGCCTTCTTGGGAATGGAGAATCAAACTAGAGCCTTGTTGAGGGACTGAGAAGGAGAGTAGAGTCTTGTTAGGGACTGAGAGTAGAGCCTTGTTGGAGACTGAGAAGAAATTGGAGCCTTGTTCTCGACTGAGGAGAGTAGAGCCTTGTTGGGGACTGAGAAGGAAAGGATAGTAGAGCCTTTTTTGACAACTGAGAATTAGAATGGAGGTCTTATTGGCACTGTGAAGGAGAGAGGAGCTGTACTGGGCACTGAGAAAATCAGTTTCTTCAACAAGTTTAATTTTTATTTCCTATAACAGAAAAATGTAATTCAAAAATCTAGTGTGACACATGCCTTACAATATTACAGTTGTTTTTGTCATGTGCCAGTTTGAATTGCAGCTTTATAGGGTAACAGGATGATGGGACATACTGAGTGGTAGAATATGAGTTTACTTCATATAACAATATGGTATTGATTGTATAGACGTATCATTCAATTATGACATTGTTACATTACTTAAAAAAATGCTTGTTTTAAAAAGGTACCAGTAATATATGGTTTTGTCATCACTATGTAATTCTATCTTTTACACAATATAACCTGCACTAGGTTATTGTCCAGGCAGTGGGCTGCCTATTTAGGCTCTACAAGTACATTTTACAAACCTGTCAACTAGCAGATTCCATACTGGAATCCTTGGTGATTGTCATCCCTAAGTCTGGGAAGGACCCTGCTGATTAGGAGTCTTACACGCCTACTTCACTCAATGATATTAAAATCCAGGATAAAAATGTTGGCTACCCGAATCATTAGAGTATTATCTGAACTTATTCCTGCAGATCAGTCTGGCTTTATGCCAGGTAAAAGTACCGACATCAATCTGGATAGATTCTTTATCAATCTTATACTTAAACACTCCAATGGGGGAAAAAAAACATATTTTTTTATTGATCATGCTAAAGCATTTGACTCTGTGGAGTGTAAGTACCAATTGGCTGTAATGACTATTTTGATGTTTGGCCAGGTTTTTCTTAAAATACTACAATTATCCGGTGGTTAGCATGACAGCTAACAACCATACTTCCCCTAAATTTTCCCTAGGTGGAGGTACTCATCAGGGATGTCCCCTTTTCCTGCCTTGTTTGCTATTGCCACTGATCCCTTAGCAATCCAGATTGCTCTTCCTGATCTCTTAATGGCTTTTTAAGTGGGAGTAAAGAATGTGTAGTGTTGTATGCAGATGATATTGTTATTTTTGCAATATTTGTAGACCTCCTTACACAATGTCCTCTATTTGGAACATATTCAGGAATCAGTGTTAATTAGAAAAAAAATCCTCACGCCCCTGAACAGAGCGTCACTGATGACACTTCTTTTCAGTGACTGCAGCCTCTGCCCTCTGATGACACTTCTTTACATTATCCCAGCGTGAACTGGTGATACTCAAACGAAGCATCATCACACAGGAAGTGAAAAAAATAGAATAGAATATCAGTTAGACAGTATAGTGAGGGAACAGAAGGGAATTTTTAATGCAAGTATATTATAAAATAGCTTAGATAATGGCACGACATAGATAGGGATTTAGAAAGAAATGTACTTTGACTTTGATCCACCCCATTAAAGACTGTTCCTGATATGTAATGTGTAATTGATAATAAATGCTGTGAGATAGTGTCAAATTGTGACTCGAGAGAACGATGAAACTGAATATGCTTTTATTGTCTTGAAAATTAAGCATAGTGTGCAGTCAATTTCTATTTGTTTATGAAAGGTATGTAACCTTTGATGTATTTTCCTGTAATAAATACATTGTACCTTGTACATTCTCTTTTCGCCTTCAATAAAAAGTTCCTTTAAAAAGGAAATACACTTACATCAAAATGCTCTATAACAGGGCTGGACTGGAACTGAAATTCGGCCCAGGTATTTTTATTATATGAGCAAAGGCCCAATTCTTGCAACTTTTATAATCTATGCTCTTTAGATAGTGGAACTACAGCATACACGAAAATGGTTTGTGCTGCTGACCTGTGTAAAGGGTATGCCACACTAAACGAGATCGCAAACGAGATCGCAAACGAGATCACTAAAACGTCACTATTTTGCGATCTCGTTAGCGACCTCGTTGTGTGTGGCATGTAGCAACGATGTGGCCCCTGCTGTGATGTCGCTGATCGTTCACTAGAGTTCTGGACCGTTTTTTGATTGTTGGCGTCCCGCTGGTGAGCCTGAATCGCTGTGTTTGGCACCTTTTGCGAACGACGAGCGACCTCCTTTGTGACGCATATGACTGTTTTGCGTCACAGAGAGGATCGCAGAAGTTGCAAAGCAGGCTAGCAGGACGCAGAGAGCAGGAGCGAAGCTGGAAATTCCTATGAATCAGAAGTGCTCAGTACATGCTAATGACGTCCTAACGACCGCCAAAGTCGTTAAAGAGATCGCTGACCGCTGATGAGTCGTTTTTGAGATTTCCTGTTTGGCAGCTACTAGCGACCTAACAACCTAAAAGAGATCACAAAAACGATCTCGTTAGCTTGCGTCGTTATCGAGATCGCTAAGTGTGGCAGTACCTTTAGTCCGGTCTCCGAGCATGAAAGACTTCGCAACTTACCTTGTGTCATTATTGGTGGCTAACCATGTGAAGGGATATTATGGAATTTGTTTCAGCCTGTCCTTCCTGTGCTTGTAACAAGACTCCCAGGCATTTTCCATGCAGGTGGCTTTTACCTCTTCCTGTGCCTTCAGCTTCCTTGGCAGCACATCGCCATAGACTTTATTACGGATCTCCCTGTGTCCTCTGGATGCTGCGTCATATGGGTGGTGGTTGACCTCTTCTCGAAGATGGCTCACTTTACCCCATTGCCTGCTTTTCTGTCTGCTCCCATGCTCGCTTACAATTTTATCTAGCACATCTTCTGCCTTCACAGCTTCCCTCTTCGTATTGTATCTGACAGGGGCATACAGTTCACATCCAGATTTTAGAGAGCCATCTGTAAACTTTTGAATGTGGCGTTGGACTTCTGTTCTGAATTCCATACTCAATCTAACAGTCAAGTGGAATGGGTCAAGGATTATCAAATTTTCGGTGGCATTTCACGAATGTACACCATGACGACTGAGTCAATCTTTTGTCCTGGGCAGAGTTCTCCTACAATATTCATGCAAGCGAGGCCTCTGAAGTCACCATTCTTCATTGCCTATGGTCAACAGCCTGATATTCCTCTTCCGATGTCAGCCACTTCTGGCGTCACTGCAGCAGAAGCTCTCACTAAAGATTTCTCCAAGATCTGGGAGGAAATCAAAGCCACTTTGAGAAGTAATCCAAACGGATGAGAAGGCATGCTGACAAAAACACATGGATCCATCATGTTTTCAACCAGGGGATAATGTGTCGCTCTCCTTGAGATAATCTGGATATTTAGACCATCAGAGTCAAGAATATGAAAAATTATGGTCCTAAATAGTGATGAGAGAGTATGCTCGTTGCTCGGGTTTTCCCGAGCATGCTCGGGTGATCTCCGAGTATTTTGGTGTGTTCCGAGATTTAGTTTATGTCAAAGCAGCTGCATGATTTGCGGCTTCTTGACAGCCTGAATACATGTGGGGGATTCCTTAACCCCTTCATGACCAGCCTATTTTGACCTTAAAGACCTTG
>VIAB01025333.1:19600-29974 GCA_009801035.1 Oophaga pumilio | reverse complement strand
TAGCGATCTCATTAGCGATCTTGTTTAGTGTGGCATACCCTTAACACTGCTCTGCAATCCTGGACACTTGCCGGAGCTTTTTAGTGGTGTTATTGTGCCAGGGTTGTCTGTTGGTACGTTGCACTCTGCCTTGAAAAAGAGTGGCGACCGTGTCAATAGCTGATGTGAGAGTGGCATTGTAGAAAGCAGTGGCACTGAGTCGTAGAGCGAGGATATGGATGCCAGTGGTAGAATAGATTCAGAGAGTGTGTGGGTGTCTAGGTGTGCAAGGTTTCTGCGGGAGTGCGCATGTTGCTGGACATGGGTGACAGGAGAGGAGGAAAGGGATGAGAAAGTGAGTAGATGCTGGTTGGACAGAGGGAGAGGGGAGGTGGTGAAGTTAGATAGAGAGCAGAGGCAGGTGAAGACCATATCTAATGTATGTCCATCTGTGTGGGTGGCTGAGGATGACCACTGAGTAAGTCCAAAGGATGAAGTAAGGGACAGGAGTTTGGAGGCTGCTGACTGAAGGGTATCAGTGAGGATGTTGAAGTCACCAATGATGATAATGGGGATTTCATTGGAAAGAAAGTGAAGAAGCCAGGTAGAGAATTGGTCAATGAAGGCAGTGGTCGGGCCTGGAGGTCGGTATATGATGACCACTTGGAGGTTGGAGGGAGAGTAGATGCGGACAAAGTGGATTCGAAAAAGGGGAGGATTAGGGAGGGAAGAGGTAGGATTGGGTTATAGGTGCAGTTAGAGGAAAGGAGAAGACCCATTCCTCCACCGTGTCTGTTGCCAGGGCGAGGAGTGAAGTGGAGGCCGCCGTAACAGCGCAGCAGGGGAGGCTGTGTCAGAGGGTGTCAGCCATGTTTCTGTGAGGGTGAGGAAGATAAGATTGCGAGAAAGAATGTGGTCATGAAACACATGAAGCTTATTACAGATTGAGTGGGCATTCCAGAGTGCTCCAGAGAGAGGGAACAGGGGAGTGGGTGTCAATGGCATGGGTTTTAAAGATTACGGTAGTTCTTATGAGATATTAAGCGGAAGGAAGGGGTAGTAATGGGGAGTATGAGCTGTGGGAGTCCAGGATTGAGTGATATGTCACCAGCAGAAAGGAGAAGCAGAGAAAGGGAGAGCAGGTGGGAGAAGGAGCGTGGTCGGCTTGTTTTATGTTTTATTAGGACAGATTTGAGGTTGAGGAACGGGTCACCAGAGGAGGTCAGGTGGGGAAGTAAGAGGGAAGGGGAGATGATCATTTGGTTAGAGAGTGCTGGGGTTTGGGGATAGCGAAGGAGAGTGAGAATTATTGGAGCAAACACTGTGAGGGCATATGTAAACATGGTGAAGGAGTAAGATAGGAAAATAGAAAAACCAGGTACAAGTAATAAGAAGTGCTTAATCAGTAGACAAACCCAAAAGAGACATAGTGTCTCTTTTGGGTAACATCATCAGATGATGATGATCGGACCTGTGTTGCTTCGATTTAGATTCATGGAAGTATAATTATACATTTTATATGAATATTAATCATGGCTTACCATAACTTGAAGTCACATACCATAATTATGTTATTGAGTATGTATAACAATCTGATATTATTTTTAGGAACATTAACCCCTTTACATCCCGAGGGTTGTTTGCACGTTAATGACCGGGACAATTTTTACAATCCTGAGCAAAAAAAGAAAATACACGGTCAGAGGGAGCGCTAAGAACACACGGACAATGCACAAGTTTCTTTAGCCCACAACGCGTTTCGATGGTAACCCGTCTTCATCAGAAACTGCCACCTGATGAAGACGGATTACCGTCGAAATGCATTGTGGGCTAAAGGAACTTGTGCATTGTCCGTGTGTTCTTAGCACTCCCTCTGACCATGTATTTTCTTTTTTTGCCCAGTTATTGTCCTCCATTGGAGGTCACGGCTGGAGCTGCTTTGAACCACCTATTACCTTTATTGCCGTTCTCCTGGCGCTCCTTGGTGACCACTAATTTGTTTTATAACTTTTACAATTCTGACTCACCCCCCACTATTCTGGTGATTGAGCCTGCCCTGTCACACGGTCTGTGTAACTCGCACATGCGATGAAGTTGCCCGGTGCAGGTGCTAAACTCAAGTGGGAATTCCCACTCTACTCTGCCTGTCTAAACATGCTCTCAAAGCTAGGAGCAGGACACATGCACACAGGGTGGTAATGCTTCTGCCAACACACCAAACACTTGTTATCTTAGCGCGTCGACGCGCGCTCCAGAGGACATTTTGTATGTGCCTGTTCAAGTCCAGTCTGACAGGACCTTGCTCGTGAACCAATCCGGAACTGCCACGTCACCTGAGCAGCTGACGACCGACCACCAATGAGAGGTCGCCTAATGAGTATGCTCAGTAGGGTTATTTCTGGACTTGGGCTCAGAACTGTCTGTTCGCCGCTGCCTATTGCTCGTTACTATAGCTTTGGCTGGATAGCTGGCAGTAAGTAAGTGAACAGCATGTGTCTAAGCAAGACACTAGGACTGACATCTCTGCTGAGCAGCATCCACTGTGGTTAAAGCTAAATGGGAAACCGCTGAAGATGATACAGCCTAACAGATAATTCTGTGGTCTAGCCACGGTATAACACAAAAAATTAAATATGTTGAATTGTGAACTGATGGCTGGACCACACAATTAGCACTAAAGATTTTGATTATGAAATGAGGCTTGAAGTCTGCACCAGAATATTATCCAAAACTATTTATATTATGAAATGAGGCCTGGTGCCTGCAACACATTATTAGTGCAATGGACTTATACTGTATTATGGCACCACAGTATTATCACAAAGGATTTTGATTATGAAATGAGGTCTGGTGCCTGCACCAGACTATTATTCCAAATTATTTGGATTATGAAATGAGGTCCGGTATTAGCCCTAACTTATTTTAGTTAGGAAATGTGGCCTTCTGATTCCTCACTGCAACACAGTTTTAGCCTAATGATTTGGATTAGCAAATCCGGCCTTCTGGCTGAACCCCTATATTAGGCCTAACGATTTTTAAGAGGAAATATGGCCTTCTGATTCCTCAGTGTAACACAGTTTTTGTCCAATTGATTTTAATAAGCAAATGGGGCCTCCTGAGACTGCAACACAGTTTTAGAATAATCTAGTTAGATGCTGGAAGATAGGATTCTATCCAGTGTGAAATCAATCTATCTAACTAACAAGTTCACTTTCAGCAGCAGCGCTATCAGGAGGAGCTCCTCTGCACTATGGCACTGAGAAAATGGCAACAACAAAACAAGATGTCCGCTTTTTATATGGACAGGGACATGTGACTTTGGCAGCTAATCACAGAAGACCTTGTGTCACGACGTTGTGAATGATTTCTACACCCTGATTGGTTGTCGGAATGTACACACATTAAGTTATTAATGAAAAAATAAATAAATAAAATTAGAAAAAAATTACACTCTGCAGCTCCTCTGTCTTAGACATCCCCCGTCATAAAACACATCCCCCTCTCATCATACAGCACCACCATCCTACACAAAGTGAAAACAAAAGCTATAGAGTAAGCGCAATTATTTATTGAACCTATGTCCGAATTTTGCCCACTTTGAGGAAAAATGCTCAGGAAACAGAACACAAATCTGAATGTGCTATGTTTGTGTCGAACTTGATATTGGCAGATGTTTTCAGAACAATTTCGCTCATCTTTGTTCACTATATGTAGTCTCGTCATGTCTTCTATTTTATTTTATAGCAATACAGGTTATATTTTCTAATCCCTTATTCAGTGAATTTTTGATCTCCGGGACATTACAGTCGACTATCAGTGATTTAGCTTAGTCTATCTAAGATGTGCTATGGGGCAGAAGGTCAATCTCATAGTGAAACCTGTGGAGAATATTATTGTGTGGTTATTGCTATTTTTATAACAAATTCTATGGGTTAGGCATTTATCAATAAAAGGATGCTAATTCTGGATATCGTCCTGATGTAATGAAAGCATGAAAGGTGCTATAGGTCATACTCAGAAAGCTGAAACCAATCAAGTGTTTGAGTTTTCAAATTCTACACAATCACTATATGTAAATCATCTCCAATAATCATGTTTAATGTAAAAATAATATATAATACATTTTACTTATCTTTTAGAGAGATTGTCATACCAGCAAAGTTTAGCGCAATTTAATTTTTTTTTTATTGCATTAGTGATTCAATTCCTCTTCTTGATGGCAGCAACATGAGCAGTGCAGAATTGAACATGATGGACAGGGAGTAGATGTTCATCTGTGTGTGGGTGGCAGCATTCATTGTCGTGGCAGCAAATGTTCAGTGTGCAACATGATGGACAATCAGGTAGCTGCAGTGGAAATATTGAGTTGATGATAAATAACCAGTCCCCACTGTCAGCAATGGCAGACAGATCTAGTCCGTCTTTCTCTAAAGGAGTGGAGAAGCTGACGACACCTCTCTTGAAGATCTTATGGTTGTATAATGCATTTTTGCTGGTTTAAATCTTGTTTTTTCCATTTTGTGGCCTGCAGTAGTTAGCAAACCAGTGGACCGTGTTAACTATTAAGGTCAGCCCATGATGGGAGGAGTTTCGTGGGCGAAAGGAATTCAGTTCCTGTTGTCAGGCAGACAAGGAAGAGTTTTGAACAGAGAAGAACTTATAGTCCTAGTGTTTAAAGACCTGCATTGAATGTGGTGTTTGTGTGCGAATAAAGGTACTGCCACACTAAACTATCCCGCTAGCGATCACGATAACGACGCATACTAATGCGATCGCTAGCGGGATAGTTTCAATATCGCTAGTAGCGGCTTAATTTAGCGATGTCGTTAAGGACGCTATCGCGGTTAGCGATCTCCTTAACGACTTTAGCGGTACAAAAATACCGCTAAATCGCTAAAAAAAGGTGCCACACTCAGCGATATATACTTACCAGCGGGGCGCCGACGATAAAAATAGGGTCCGGAACGATGAGAACGACGAGCGAGATCACAGCAGGATCTCAGCAGGGGCCACGTCGCTGGTAGATGCCGCACACAACAACATCGCTAACGGGATCGCTAAATAGTGACGTTTTTTAGCGATCCCGTTAGCGATGTTGTTTAGTGTGGCATACCCTTAAGAGAGACCATACTTGATTAGCATGTTCTGAAGTAAACAAGGATTAAGTGGTAGAAGAATTCCTTATCTCAGGCAAGTGGGAGCCAACAGCAAATATTCTCTATTCTTGATAAGAAGTGATGTGTAGCAAGACCTGTGGGTCACAGAGGTAAAGATGGCCAGGTTGGGACATGTGTTCTCCTACAGTGAATTGAAAATGCAGTGGCACCATGGGGCATGTGGTCCACATAAACCAAAACAACCTTTGGGAATAGTACTGAGGACTTGAAATGATGAACCTCAGCCAATGATGTCCTCGCATGAGTTGAAGATGGAGGCTCCCATAGTGGTTTGTTGGAGAAATTGTAACTGTGAAGTTCCTGCTCCTGGATTGTGCATATGTATTCTTTAAGTGTTATACCTGCTACCAGATGTACATACTTCTCTTCAGTTTGTTCAGTGAAGAAAAAATTATATTTGGACTCTGGTCTCTATCTCATAGGTTCATGCCCACCATGTCAAGTTGTAGCATGCAGTGTGCAGTAGTGTATTGCTAAAGTAAAGGCATGCACACACCCAGCGATGATCCTCATTTTCCTGTAGTGTGTGGTGGGGAGCGAATGCAACCCTCGGTCACGGCCTACCCGCTTCATACAATTCATATCAGGCAGAGGTGTGTGTGTGAAAATGGATCTATGCCTGATTCATTTTTCAAAATTAGGTAATATATGAAAAAGCACTTTTGTTATGCACATAACTCACTCATAATAATAATCTTTATATAGCGCTAACATATTCCGTAGCACTTTACACACATTATCGTCGCTGTCCCCGATGGGGCTCACAATCTAAATTCCCTATCAGTATGTTTTTTTTTAGGAGTGTGGGAGGAAACCAGCGTACCCAGATAAAACCCATGCAAACTCCTTGCAGATGTTATCCTTGGTGGGATTTGAACCCTGGACTCCAGCACTGCAAGGCTGCAGTGCTATCCACTGAGCCACCGTAACTCACAGATAATGAAAATAGTAAAGCCTATAAAGCAGAAAAGCTGCACTGGTCCCTGTACAGACTAGACAATCCATAGCCGCACAACTTAAAACACTGTCTAGGACCTGGCTCACTAAAAAGCTGTCGGGGGGTTTTCTCGAACCTCCTGAAGAATTGCACAGCTAACTAGGAAAGTGTGCAGAAGAATACAAGGACCCATGTTGAGGAAACTTAAAGCAAGGGGAAATAAGGAGATCTAAGGGGAATAATAAATTAAAACAAGAATAATCTCATACAAACCTAACTGAGGAGAATGGAAAGGTGCTGGGAAGACAAAAAAACACACACCAGAAATACAAAAGAGCTGCAACTCCTTATCCTAATCACCTTAGCAGTATAGCCAGCAAGGAAGTGTAGTAAAGGGAGAATACATATAGCTGAACCCAGAATGTGATATGGCAGCTAAAATGTGAAAATGGAAACATCTCAAGAGGAGCAAAACCAAAAAGGAAAAATAAAGGCAAAATGAACCATCTGCATAAGGACGGGGAAAGGATAAGGCAATATCTCAGAAGACAGGAGAACCAACCACGGAACAAAAGGTCAACAAATCAAATCCTTAAGCCAATCACTCAATTTGCAGCCACTCTTGCACTGAAACAGTGAGATTTTGTGATCTCCTTTTCCTTTAGCGCTGAATGAATGGAAAGAGTACAAAAATGCAATTATAATATGAGTCCATGTATTCAGACGCATTTGCAGTGCGTCTACCCATGTAAATAATTTTATACGTGAACCAAACCTGCCTACAGTGCTAGCTTTGAAGTATGGGTTGGGTTTAGGACAAAAATATATTGCTATAGAAATAATAATTTTTTATGTGAACTACTCAATTTGCTTTGAAGAATAGGTTGCTGATATACTAAACTGTCTATTCCAACCTCCTTTATCTCTATTCACAATGGTGTATCCATAAATCTTCTTGTGTTCTCATCTTATATAGATTTTAAGAGCTTGACATGATTTGTAACGTTGATTTGTAAAGTTTATTGCTGCTCTCCAACTAACTCTTAGGCTGTTCCACGGTCCGGAATCACAGCGCTTTGGACGGAGCGGAAAGCCCCGCCCCCTAGTGAACGCGCGGTCAATCCGGATGTGTTCATGGAACACATCCGGAACACATCCGGAATGACCACAGGGCTTCACAGGCCTGTGTTATTTCCCTTGCAGCGACGTAGCGTCACCGCAAGGGAATAAGACATGCTGCGGTCTAAAAAGACGCGTCGCATGTCCGTAAACGCAGGTCTGCCGCCTGCGTGTTTTTAAGCATAGTGGAGATGGGATTTCTTGAAATCCCCTCCACTATGCTGTAACATCTGGACGCTGCGTGTTTGACGCTGCGCCAGCACACAGCGTTAAACACGCAGCAATTACTGAAGAATTCCGGATCGTGGAAACACACCCTTAGGCTAAGTGCACACGTTCAGGAATGTGTGCAGAATTTTCCTGAGCAAAACCGGACTTTTTTCGCGGTAATAACGCGCATTTTTTGCGTGGATTTTGTGCGTTTTTGGTACGATTTTTGCGCGTTTTTACCGTGATTTTTCCCTGAACTTTCTAGGTCAATAATATAGCGGGAAAAATGCTAGAATTATGTGAAATTAATGAACATGTTGCTTCTTTTTCCGCTTTGCATTTTTTTCGCGGAAAAATATGCACCATGTGCACAAAAATTGCGTAATTCATTCTAAATAATAGGATGCTTTATTAATGCGTTTTTTAAGCTTTTTTTGCCGCGAAAAAACGGGAAAAAAAATGCAAATAATCCTGAACGTGTGCACTTAGCCTTACTTTTCTTCCTGAAAACTTCTACCTCCCAAGTCACCACAGCACACTTAATAAATAATGTTGGAGATAGTGGCAAGAAATGTGACACCCTGTCAAAAGGAATTTAATCTGATACTGGGAGGAATAAAAATATAATCAATTAGAAAGTCATGAGGCATAAAACTATTGCAAATTGCCGTTTATTTGTGACTTTGTGAGCATGTTGCCGGATGCAGTGATGGACAGGAGGCAGAGCAAGGAATAACAGATTTATTAACAGGGGAATACACGCAGGGAGGTATTGGGTTAAACAGGCGAAAAACAGTATAATTGAAAAAGGATATGCAGAGTTCAAGCATAAAGGATCAGGTAACGGCAGTCCCTGTGAAGCACTTATGTCAGAAGTTCCTCAAACTGTAACTCCTGCTGAGAAGTCAATAGCGCCGGCAACGGCTGGTGCGGTGTATTTTTAATATGGTCCTATAGACAACAATGCCTGGTTTTCTGGTGGCAGCGGTCGGTCTCCGGTACCTTCCAAAGAGCCCTTGTCCATATGCTGCAGTGGCTGGCAAGGGTATTGGCCACAGTCCTGTACGAGCCCAACGTGGCTCTGCAAATACGCATTGGTGAAGTCAGGGCACTAGTGTCTGTGCAAATATTCGCAGGCAACTTCATGGCACAAGTGTCAGTCCCATATGCGGTGCCTCTTATGTGGCACGTGTGCAGTACTCACAAACACTGTGCCTACAGCGCCTTTCTCTCTGGTAGTCCCTGGAACACTGCACCTTCTCTCTGTAATCACAGGGCACTCACTGCAAGTTCCTCTCCCTGGAGGGAAGGGGCGCAGCACTCCTCTCTCTGACCCAGGTTCACGCCAAAAGCCCCCTGCTGCCTCTTTCCTCTTTTATCCCAATGCTGCTACGCACGCTTTTTTCCTTTCTCTCCCTACCTCCCCGGGTCAGCAGGAAGATCCTCCTCGTTAGAGCTTCCCTCAGGCAATAGGGGAAGCAGCCTCAACAGTTCTGGACCCGTCACACAGGTTCCCACGGTTCAGTGGTCCCCCTTACACTCCCCCTCTCCTTTAACTCGCCATTCCATGGGCGAGAGTTCTTCGTGCTTTTTTTCGTTCTTCGGAGATGGGACCGATGCCAACAATTTTCGCATCCATTCCTGCCTCTCTTGCACCACATTCTGCTAAAATAATTTGTCTTGTGCATCCCACGGGGAGAATCACCAGCATGGTCACACGGAGTACTTTGAAGCTCTTCTTGGATTTGCTCGTTAAGGGTACTCTGAATTTCAGGTTGAGTGGTAAAGTCAGGTTGGGTCACAGGGAATGGGAGTACGTCCGGGTTAAATGGAGCAGACATCTCTGGAGTTCCAGGCCTATGTACTGCTCTTGGGTCAACATGTGGCAGGTCGAGAAATATCTCCTCTTCACAATCAATGGCTGTAGGAGGAGATATCTCAGGTACACTTTGCATCTTTTCTGTTTGGTCAGGATCCCTTGAGCAGGAGGGCAGCAAACTATCATTTTCAGGGAACGAAGCAAATAGTTCTTCCTCCTCACAATATGGAACCATGGAAGTGGGCATTTCAGGGACATGTGACTCTTTCTCTCCTTCTACGGGATCTTGTAACAGGCAGGGATGCGACACACTTCGGTGGACTATTCAGGTAGACAACTCTTCTTCCCCTTCGGGTTGATCCTCACAGACGGGCCCATCAGATCCACTTCAGCATTTCACCAGATTCGCCTCCACGTGACGGAGCTGCGCAGACACCTCACCATAGACAGTCGACATCTTCTCCCTCTCTTCTCGGCGTCCGACGTCGTGACTCTATCTGGCTCTGGGTGCGGCTCCTCTCTTCTCGCCATACCATTTCTCCCAGGAGCGGCGGCGTTCTTTCCAATTAGCAGGACCTTCGGAGGGGTGAGCAGATCTTCGCCGTCGGCTGTCTTGGGTAGGTCAACTTCTGGACAGGTGTCCCAGTCTTCCACACATCCAACACCCACTTCTGCGCCTGCCTGTTAGGCGCTTTGGTCGGGATCGCTGTCCTCTATGGGAAACAAACTTCCTCTGCATTCGCTCTCCATCCCACGATATGGGGCTAAATTCTAGAGCGGCTGCTGAAGATTTATTCATGCTCCACACCTACCCTCTAACTTCTTCCATCTTTTGCCATTTGTTACCTCGGGGTATGGCATTGGACTCTAAGGCAGCAAGGGCTTCCTTCAGGCTCTTGCTTTCTTCCCATATCTTCTTCATTTCCTGCCATAACTCTTCCTCGTTCGGGGTAGATACCTCACGGCTCTGGATCATCCCTGCCAAGGCTGCGGTCTCCTGCTCACCTACGCACGACTCTGCCCCATCTCTGAAAATATCATGTGCAAGTTAGCTTGCAGGCGCTCACACAATGCTTGCCTAATAAGTGAATCTCTACAGCCTGTCACTAGCTGGTCTCGCAGCACTATGTCAG
>VIAB01025331.1:6555-17301 GCA_009801035.1 Oophaga pumilio | reverse complement strand
GTGTCATTCTCAAAACTTTTGGCCATGACTGTATATGTGTATGGTGTATAGTGTGAGTGTTAATATACTCAACTATTGCCGCCTTCGTCAGGATCCAGTGCCGCTCTGCTGCACTTCTCAGTGACGTCACCACATTCAGACTAGCCAGCTCAATCTATAATTTAAGATTTATTCTCCTACAGCAACTCACTTCTGAAGAAATGCATTTTTAGGGCACACTTAAAACTGTGGGTATTGGGGATTAATCAAATTATCATGGGTAGTGCATTCCAAAGAATTGGCGCAGCACATGAGAAGTCTTGGAGATGGGAGTGGGAGGTTCTGATTATTGAAGATGTTAATCTTTGGTCATTAGCAGAACAGAGGGCACGGGTAGGGTGGTAGACTGAGACAAGGGAGGAGATGTAGGGTGGTGCTGAACCATGGAGCGCTTTGAGGGTGAGAGTGATGTTTATATTTAACTCTGGAGTGGATGGGTAACCAGTGCAATGACTGACACAAGGTAGAGGCATCAGTGCAACGGTTGGTTAGGAATATGATTCTGACTGCTACATTCAAGACAGATTGGAGAGGGGAGAGTTTGGTTAGAGGAAGACCGATTAGTTGAGAGTTACAATAGTCCAGATGAGAATGAATAAGAGCAACAGTAAGAGTTTTTGCAGAGTTGAAAGTAAGAAAAGGTCGAATTTTAGAAATGTTTTTTAAGAGCAAGCCAGTGATCGGATGTGGGGGTGAATGAAAGCTCGGAATCAAGTATGACCCTAAGACAATGGGCATGTTGTTGGGAAGTAATGGTAGAACCACACACGGAAAAAGCAATGTCGGGCATAGGTAGTTTAATAGAGGGAGGAAACACAAGGAGTTCAGTTTTTGACAGATTCAGTTTCAGATAGAGGGAGGGCTGTTGTGAACGTATTGGAGACAATTTCTGAGCAGAGGCTCCCTCTGGTGGTTGCTGTCGGTACTGAAGCTGTATCGAATGACTGGGCCTCCTCAGCTGGCAGCGATACCTGGCAATCAGGAGTCCCTGACTGGACTGATATAAGAGAGCTGCCTTCCCATGATCCTCGCCGGTGATCAATTGTTGTTTCCTGGTACATTTGGAAGTCTGCTGGTGTCTTGCCTGCGTCTGCTACTCTCAGATAAGATATTTTCTGCTTATTTCTATTGTGTTTGCTATTTCCATTTTTGTCTGCACCTTTGTGGAGGTTAGCCGGGTCCCCTCCTGGGGCCTGTGCTTCTCTCTGTTTTCTGTAGCCACTGTTATTTGTTCAATTGCTCTTTCCCTGCTTTTTGAGTGGCTGCAGGTTAGCCTTGTTCACTCTGATTTAGTGGGTGGCGAGATTGTGTGATCTCAGCATTTTTGCATTCAGAAGTGTTGGAAGTTTTGCTAAGGTTTTGCTGGGTTGCAGATAGTATTCTGTTCTTTCCTGTCCTATTTAGTCAGTGTTTGACCCCTGCGTTTGCTCATTCCATTTTCTGCCTGTGTTTGTGTTTCGTCTTGTCTAACCGCCATTATATGTTTGGGGGCTGCCTATTTCTTTGGGGCTCTACTCAGGGGCAGTTAGCTTTCCTGTTTCTATCTTTAGGTGTAGCTGGCTCTCCGGCTGTGCCGAGGCGTCTAGAATCACCGTAGGTACGATCCACGGCTGCTTCTAGTTGTGCGGTTAGTTTAGGGATCTGCAACCTATTAGTTCCCAACCTCTCAGGTGTTCGGCTGTCTTGCTGTTTTGATTCTATCCTCTCAGTTACCAAATCATAACAGAGGGCATGATGTTGGAGACAGCAGTAAGACAATCACTGGTGTTTTGTAATAATGCAGCGTGATGTCAGGAGTAGAGGTGTATAATTTGGTGTCATCAACATATAGATTTAGCTGTTTGTAGATCATTCGAGACTTTAATGAGGGCAGTTTCAGTAGAGTGTAAAGAGCGGAAACCAAGGTCAAGAAGACAGTGATCTGAGATATAGCAGATTAGACAGGAGTAGACCAAGTGTTACAGGAATTTAGAGATGAAGAGAAGATTAGAGAGGGGTCTATAGTTGGCAGCACAATTTTGGTCAAAGGATGGTATTTTAAGTAATGGATTTATGATGGCATGTTTAAGTGAGGAGGGAAAGATACTGAAAAAGAGAGAGAGGTTGAATATTTTTGTTAGGTGAGTGGTGACACCTTGGGAGCTTGCAGTTATTTCGTTATTTAAGACACAACAACCTTGAATTGAACAACTTTACAATGAAAAAGAAGAGAAAAACATAGTAAGATTGTTCTCCATTAAATGCACTATAAGGACAAATAATCTTTATATGATTGAACATAAAGCTTTTGAGAGTCTTGTGAGGGAATAATACAGATGGTACACTTAAATTGCAGATACGTACATTTTCTAAATGGCTACTGTAATTTTACTTCAGCAGAAACAGGAAAATACTTAATTATTTTCTTTTCTATGTGCATGCTGTTGTTTATAAGAGCACAACAAGTGGAGAATATGGTTTTGATTTACAGATACATTTTTGTGGCGACTTCTTATTGATAAAAAAAAGTAGACAAATGAGCTTTTATGTACTTAAAGGGAATTTTCCACCTAAATGCAACAATTTTATATTTAAAGCTAATTAATTTGTTCTAAAAGTAATGCTTCATTTTATCTTTAACGTATTTTAAAATTTGGGTCTCTTAGAACCGACTGGTAAGTCCTTCACAATGCTTTTACATCATGGTCTTGAGGTTGGACAACAGAAAATTTCTACAGAGTACCTTAAATAAGTGAATAAACAATAAAGTTCCTGCTGTGGCGCATGACGTGAATATCAGCTTCCTTGAGAAGTATGGTTGTATAAGAGAATATTCAAGTTGCATTAAAAATGGAAGCAAGTCTTTTTCAATTAATGATCCCGCCTTAACTTTAACAAAATGAAATGAAAATTAAAGGTTATCATATTATCGTCTTAAATTATTAATAAAGAATAATCTGATTGTTAGTTTACTGCCTTAATCCCCATACTTATATACAGAAAGAAAAATGTAATTTAATGTTCAATTTATTATTTCATATACTAATGCATACAGCTGTGTGTTGTATTAAAAGTTAAAACCAAATAATTTGTACTAAGTTAAAAAAAAGTTATATGTGTACGAAAGTTTTTCCAACACTGCTCACTTTCCTTGTAACTTGTTGAATAGGACAAGTGTACGCTACCTGCCAATCATACATGTACCTGTACAGACATGGTCAAAAGTTTTGAGACTGATACAAATTTTGTTTTTCACAACATTTGTGGCTTCAGTGGTCTCAATGTTTTGTTCACCGTGCCACTTAGTTATCACTTTTGTCCTGTGATATGGTCTATATCATGCTGGAAAAAGCATTGTTCATCACATGTCTCCTGGATTGTTGGGAAAAGTTGCACTTGGAAGAAGCTTATACACCATTCTACATCCATAGCAGGTTTTTTTTTATGTCTTTACTTTACATAACAAAATCACACTCACAAGAATTTGTTTAAGCAAAATTGCAAGTGAGCCCATGCTAAACATGAAAACCCTCCCCCACATGAATGGTCTCAGGAATATTTACTGCTGGCATGACACAGGATTTATGGTAGTGCTCACCTTTTCTTTTCTGAACAATGATGATTCTTCCAAATGTCTTAAGAAGTATTAAGGGGACTTCATCAAAGAAAATAAATGTACCCCTGTCCTCTGAAATCCCTGTTCTTTCAGAATAGTTATTTTTTTTCTGGTGAAGCCCCCTTCAGATGGTTTGGAACATCTGCATGATTGATTTTCCAGAAAAGAAAAGGTGAGTGTTGCCATGAGTTCTGTTCCAAGCCAAAAGCATCCCGAGACAATTCATTGATCCAGGAGAAATTTGGTGATGAACAATGTATTTACCAGCATGAAGGAGCACCATGTCATAAGGCAAAAATCATAACCAGGTAGTCAGGGAACAAAACATTAAAATTTTGAGTCCAGAGCCAGGGAGCTCCCTAATTCTCAATCCCAACCTGTGACCAATCCACAATTAGTTGGTGGGTAAGCTAAAACAACATCATTCAAACACAACATGTGTTCTTAGTCATGGCCACCATCACTAAGAATGCATGTTGCTTTTGAAACATGTTGTCATTTATTTTGTCTGTATACTCATTTTAATGATGGGGTTTAAAATTAAAATTGGAATAAATTGGATGATTTTATCCTCAAAATCTGGAACTTTTTCACTCTCCCTCTTGCTGTGAATTACACGTGATCACTGCAGGTGCAGGTTCTGTTAAACTGAGGCTTACATCGTATACACAATGAAGGTAAGCTGGTTATATTCTCCATTTTTTCCTTTGGGACAAACAAAAACATAGATATTGTAATAAGCTTCTGTGAAGGACAACCCCCATCCTCCCACGTCACCAATGTGATGTAACTTCACAGGCACAGTTCTCCGGCGCCCCCTTTGTCTCTCAGGCCAGTAAGGGAACTGCACCTAGAGCAAATGGCCGCCGGGGAGGCGGGGAGGGTGGCCTGTTACCCACTGGGTATTCTAAGATTCGTGATCAGAGTAAAAGCATCAGCCCAAGATTAATTTTATGGTTTAATTGCCTTAAGGGTGCACTAGATAATTACAGAAATATACAGTAAGCTATACAATGGAATGACAATGGATTTGCAGTCAGAGTAAAATACAACAATAATGGTACAAGGCTTAGAGGCATTAGCTAGAGGTCAATATTACCAGGTTGTAGGGGCATGTGGAGGCAGGGAGCTCTGAGATCCACAGGTGAAAGTCTTAGTTGCTGGACAGTCCCCCAAATCGTGTACCGCTGCTCCCTTGGCAGATCTGTCCCTTTGGTCCTTAGTCCTTCATTGTTTTGCTGCTGTGAGAATGGATCCAGTCTGCCCAGAGCTCACAGTTCTTAAACCTGCTAGGTCCCTCCCCTCGGTGTCCGAGGGTGGGCTGACAATCTCCACCCTTAGCTCCCTGCAGAATTTATTCCCAATATCTTACAAAGGGGTTAACTTTCTCCAGGACGATCGGACCAGGACACGAGAGGTACCAGCGGATGAAGTATATTTTGCCTGTCGCATGGAGATCAAACCTGGCCCGATAGGGTCTCTGTGGAGAGCCAATCTCTATAACTCAGACCCCGAGCCATCACTGACTCGGGAGTTGCACCATCAGATGCCCGAGGTCCGCAGGATCACGCAGATATTTTTTATGAGTTTGTACCTAGAAAGATGTGCTCATAATTCATAATCCTAGAACGGAGCCTTCGTGTCTGGAAACATACAATGGATGTGTTTTCAGTGTCTAGCTGGCAGGTATAATCTAATTGAAGCCCCCAGCTTTGAAGTATTGTTTGGGCCTGGCCTACTTAGCATGCTAACAGGACTGGCTATTCATATTGAGCAGTAAATCCTGTCTTGAGTCGAATCTTCTCAGCATACTAATAGATCTTTTCATTCACAGTGGAGGCCAACCCCTATTGTATTGAATATGCCCACAGGCCATGAGGCCAGGTGCAGTGAGCAGCCTGTGGCTCTGTGAACTGACAAAATGGAGGCTGGAGCAGGCCAATATCCAAGATGGTGGCTGTTCTTTTCTCACAGCTTCAAGCACTGATCAGGTAAAAATGGATTGTCGTCAGACAAGATTTGGCCTAGAAGCTGGTATCCAGCTGCCATCGCAAAGGGCCGAAGTCTTGAAAAATAAGAGAGAATACTATAAATCTTGAGTCTTTGCACAGACTTGATGTATTTGTCAATACAAGTGTCAAATTTATTAAATACGTGTAATTGTACATCAGTAACCATAGCAGCATCTGACTAAAAGATCTAAAACCACTGAAGCAGCAAAATTTGTGAAAACCTAAACTTGTGTCAGTCTCAAAACGCAGACATCACATCACTCTCAATATTGAAGTGAACGGTGTCGGCATAACAATTTAGTACTATATGAATCTCAGACTTGCCTCCTTTTCATAAATAAAATGTATGTACTGCATACAACCTTAAAAAAACTGTATACTTATGTTCAGAAATTGACATGCATGTATGTCGTGGGTCTTTGTTTTTTATAAAATGTGTATGCTATACTGTATTGTATTATGTTGTACGGTGACCCGTACTTGGTGTGAACTTTAATTATGTAAGGGTGAAGACCGGTCTGCGGGTACCTGCTTGCCATGACCAGAACTGTTGAGGCTGCATCCCCTGTTGCCTGGGGGAAGAAGTGAGAAGCTGGACCCACCTCATGACCTGGGTGGGCGGAGTGACATAAAAAGAAAAGCGTGCAGCAGCAGGGAGTTTGTCGCCAACCCGCAGCAGTGTGCAGTCAAGTGAGTGGTGCGCTCCATCCCCCCCGAGTACCGGGATAGGCTGGACTGGTTGGGCCCCGCTGTCTGCAAAGGGACTGCTGCGCTGAGAAGGGCCGTGCGTTCTGCAGTAGATAAAGAGAGGAGTGCTTTGTCCCGTGAGAACCGGCACTGCACAGACCAGCGTCCGTTGACTCCTGCCGCCAACAGCGGGGACTTGAGTGAGAAAGGTGCAGTGTGCCCGGTGACTACCTGAGAGCAAGGCGCCATACGCTCCACGTCCGTGAGCACTGCGCACGTGCCAGATAACAGAGACCGATATTGGACAGACACTTGCGCCCTGATTCGCCAGTTTATACTTGCCAGTTTACGTTGGACCCGGATGGCGCTGCAGCCTTAACTGTCTCGCCGCATTAACTTATGGACTAGGAGCTCAGCGGAGACCAACTGCTGCAGCCAGAAGATGGATCCTCTTTGCCTACAGGATCTTCTTGGACAAGCACCGCGCTATTGACTTCACAGCCTAAGGAATTACTGCCACGTTAAGTGATTCACAAGAACTGCCATTACCTGATTCATTGTCCCTTAACTCTGCATATCCTTTGCACATTTAGCTATTCATTCCCTCCTTCAACTGTTTATCTCCCTGCGTGGAGTATCTCAGTGTTAATTAAAATTGTTAACCCTTGCTTTGCCTCCTGTCCGTCACTGTATCCCGCAACCTGCTTTCAATGACTATGAAGTCATTGAATGTCATTGAATGACAAATTGCAGGATGCAGTGACACCATTCTTTTCATAGTTGTTTACTGCAGGAAAATTTGTTTCCTGGCTGCAAGCTAAGGATGGTTTCACATCTGCATCTGTGTACGCAGCGTTTGATCCCCATAGATCCGCATGCATCATGCGTACATATATTTAACATGGTGTACGCAGGGACATGCGTTTGCATGCGTTTGCATGCGTCTCTTCGCGGTGTCCGGTGAACGTAACATGTTGCATTTTTTTTAAGCGTCAGAAATCCGTCAAATATGCACAGTCATGCGCATGCGGGCGTCAAAAATGCATTACTGTCTATGGGAACGCATTGGTACGCAAGGACATGTGCATGGATGCGTTCGATGCGCTTGCAGACTTCAGACTGCGCATGTCCAGGAACTGATTACAGCACCTGGAAATATCGAACGCATGCGCATAAACAACGCAAACGCATGCAAAAATGCATGAAAACGCATGTAAACGCAGCGGGTTTTTTGCGTCATGTGTAAGCTGATGCGGATAAAAAATGCCGAATTTTGGCATCTGTTTGCACATGCAGATGATACGCTGCGCACACAAACGCTAATGTGAACCTAGCCTAAAAAGAGGTGTAGCCAGTACCAAAGCAACCCTTTAATCACTTCCCAACTTTCACTGTACATATACTGTTCTGCAGGAGCTGCAAAGTATATACAGTACAGACCAAAACTTTGGACACACCTTCTCATTTAAAAATTTTTCTGTATTATTATGACTATGAAAATTTTAAATTCACACTGAAGGCATCAAAACTATGAATTAACACATGTGGAATTATACATTACACTTTACAAAAAAGTGTGAAACAACTGAAAATATGTCTTATATTCTAGGTTCTTCAAAGTAGCCGCCTTTTGTTTGATGACTGCTTTGCACACTCTTGGCATTCACTTGATGTGCTTCAAGAGGTAGTCACCGGAAATGGTCTTCCAACAATCTTGAAGGAGTTCCCAGAGATGGTTAGCACTTGTTGGCCCTTTTGCCTTCACTCTGCGGTTCAGCTCACCCAAAACCATCTCGATTGGGTTCAGGTCTGGTGACTGTGGAGGCCAGGTCATCTGGCGTAGCACCCCATCATTCTCCTTATTGGTCAAATAGCCATTACACAGCCTGGAGGTGTGTTTGGGGTGATTGTCCTGTTGAAAAATAAATGATGGTTCAACTAAATGCAAACCGGATGGAATAGCATGCCTCTGCAAAATGCTGTGGTAGCCATGCTGGTTCAGTACGCCTTCAATTTTGAATAAATCCCCAACAGTGTCACCAGCAAAGCACCCCCACACCATCACACCTCCTCCTCCATGCTTCACGGTGGGAACCAGGCATGTAGAGTCCATCCGTTCACGTTTTCTGCGTCGCACACAGGCGTGCCTCTTTTTGAGCCACACCTTTGTTGCCTTGGCTGTATCTTTAGAGTCATTGTCTTGCTGGACGATCCAGCCATGACCCATTTTTAATACCATGATGGAGGGAAGGAGGTTGTCACTCAGGATTTTACGCTACATGGCTCCATCCATTCTCCCATTGATGCGATGAAGTAGTCCGTGACCTTAGCAGAGAAACACTCCCAAAACATAATGTTTCCACCTCCATTCTTGACAGTGGGGACGGTGTTCTTTGGGTCATAGGCAGCATTTCTCTTCCTCCAAACAAGGCCAGTTGAGTTAATGCCAAAGAGCTCAATTTTTGTCTCATCTGAACACAGCACCTTCTCCCAATCACTCACAGAATCTTCCAGGTGTTCATTGGCAAACTTCAGACGGGCTTGCACATGTTCCTTCTTGAGCAAGGAGACCTTGCGGGCCCTTCAGGATTTTAAACCTTTATGGTGTAATGTGTTACCAATGGTTTTCTTGGTGACTGTGGTCCCAGCTGCCTTGTGATCATTAACAAGTTCCCCCCGTGTAGTTTTAGGCTGATCTTTCACCTTCCTCATGATCAAGGATACCCCATGAGGTGAGATTTTGCATTGTGCCCCAGATCGATCTCGATTGACAGTCATTTTGTATTTCTTCCATTTTCTTACTATTGCCCCAGTGTCTTACTTATGGTTTTGTAGCCCATTCCAGCCTTCTGCAGGTCTATGATTTTGTCCCTGACATCCTGTTGGAATAATGCATATTGATCTGTATGTATTGCAACAACTACTACTGTACTGTTTGATATGTTGTGCATATTGTGAGGTTGTTAACAAAGTTTTGTAAAAAAAAAAAAAACCCTCATTCACAGACAGGATGCCTCCTCCTTCTCTTCCTGTGTTGTTGTAATGTTTTTCATGCTGCAGCCATAGCAGATGTCAGGCTGATCACATTTCATGCTGTGTTGTAAGCTGTCTATACTGGATGTGAATAAATCTACATTCTCTGTTGCTGACTCCGGATGTTACGCTGGTTAATCCGCTGCTAACACATCCCTTTAAAGCGCTTTGGTCTTGCTCATGTTGTAGAGGTTAGAGTCTGACTGATTAATTGATTCTGTGGACAGGAGTCTTTTTTAAAAGTGACTATGTAAGACAGCTGTCTTTAATTCAGGTAACGAGTTGATTAGGAGCATCTAACTGGTGTGTAGGAGCCAAAACTCTTAATGGTTGGTATAGGATCAAATACTTATTTCTCACTTGAAAATGCAAATAAATTTATATAATTTGTGCAATGTGATTTTTGGGATTTTATTTTTGATGTTCTATCTCTCAATATTAGAATTAATCTACCCTTAAAATTATAGACTGTCTGTTTATGTCTTTGTCAGTGGGCAAACTTACACAATCAGCAAGGGATCAAATACTTAATTCCCCCACTGTAGATCCCTCAAAGTCACTTCAAATGTGATGTGGTCCGTAAAAAAATGGTTTTCTAAATTTTGTTGGAAAAATTAGAAATCACTGGTCAACTTTAAACCCTTCTAACTTTCTAACAAAAAATAATAATGTTTCAAAAATTGTTCTACTGTAAAGTAGACATGTCTGAAATGTTATTTATTAACAATTTTGTGCAACAACTCTCTGATTTAAGGGCATAAAAATAAAAAGTTTGAAAATTGCAAAACTTTCGCCATTTTTCGATATTTTCACAAATAAACACAAGTCATATAAAAAAAAGTTACCACTATCAAAGTTCAATATGTCACGAGAAAATATTCTCAGAATTGATGGGATCCATTGAAGCGTTCCAGAATTATAATCTCATAAAGTGACGCTGGTTAGAATTGAAATAATTGGTCTGGTCAGGAAAGTGAAAACAGGCTTCGAGGTGAATGGTTCATGACCCAGCTAGGTTCAAAATTCGTGACCAAGCCACATTTTTCTAATTTGTCAGTTTATGTAGTAATAACTTTGGAATAACTCTATATACAGTATCCAAGTCATTCTGAGCTTGAATTTTTTTTTGGGGGGGATGGTCAAGGGTTTGAGCATTGTACTATATGTTACAGGTAAATTTAAGTCAATGTGTTTTGCATTTACATTGTGAAACTACCTGAAATTTGACAAAAATTTAGAAAAAAAAATCACACAAAAAACAGCCTTACCAACTCCATATCAGATTACCAACGCACTAGCAGAATGCAGGAGACTCTCATGACAGAGGCGGGGCAGCACAGGCAGGGGCGCCGCTATAATGAGGCGACTTGAGCCTCTGTC
>VIAB01025329.1:22844-40611 GCA_009801035.1 Oophaga pumilio | reverse complement strand
GCTTAGACCCCGGTCCTCCTGTATGCAGAGACAGCGTGACAGTAGGATTGGGTATGTTGAATTTAAATATCCGATCCTTTTGTTTCCGTGCGAGTTAAGCTGTCACCAGTGGTATTTGGCAGCGGGCTGAATCCTATTTCCACTTTGAAAACAAATGCACATTCTCCTGAACTAAGCGTTCATGTGTACAGGCATGTCAGCTAGAACATCTGACAGATGAACGCACATTTGGCTGAAAGCTATCAAAGACGCATTGCACTGTGTATCTTCAACTTCCATGTTTTTTCTACAGTGCCTTCAAAGCCTTCTCGCCTACACAGGAATCTCCAAACCATGAATCACCACAATCAATTCTGTCTTTTCCCTTTCTTCCCTAATCTCTAACCTCTCCAGCTCTAACCAAGTTGTCTCCCAACATAACAGGCAACTGTCATCTGCTCCAGTTGAGGAAGCCTCAGCCAAACTATGCTGACTACGCCTCGTACAACCACAACCTTGACACACCCGTCATAAAAGATTGCTCTAAAAAAAACACCTGTTCCTCTGGATTTAAATGGAAAAAAACACACATTTCTTCAACTTGAAATCCAACGCACTAACTTAACTCACTGTGTTCCTTGTGACTGGCACAAGGCATCACTAACTTGAAATGAAGTTGACCCTACCGGTTTACCCCTGGCCCTAGGTTGCCACTTCTCAGCAGGTTGGGTTGACATAAGATTTGACTTTATCGACACTCAGAGTCACATGAAGTGTTGTAGGTTTACCGTCAGCTTAGTTTGCAATTTACAGGTTGTGCTGAGCTAATAAAGTTGCCTATTGCTTAAGTATGTCTGTCTGTACAGGTCAGGCACGACCAGGCGCCAGGTGTTTCCAATAAGGATAGCCTGAGGACTCAGAAAACAACTTTCATGTGACACTGGTTATTGTAAGACACATGGTGGCCATACGTGCCAACTTGACTGATCTCAGTAGGGGGAAGACTGTTTTTATCACAGTTATCTTTCAGATGAATTAACCTGGCTAAGTAAATCAGTTTCATAGGACTTCTAACATAATATCCAGGAATTTCAGTCTGAGGTTTACTGGAAGTTTGGTGATTAGACCTTAATTGGGTCATGTTAATTTGTACACTAGTGAGCACTTTCTTCTCTCAAAACCTCATCAACATCAAAGTTTCTACTTCTCAATGTCACTGCAAAGTCTTTAACTTTTGTGAATATCTTTTGTGGGTATGGAGATAGAAACCATAAAGCTATTACTTCAGATCAGTATTGTGTGGTACCAAAGTACGGTTTTAACGAAAGCTTCCCAAAATGCTTTATCTCCAGCCGCTAGAATTTAATGATTGTTTTTACCTACCATTGCTTTTTTAGCCTTCTAATTTTAAAGATTCTGCGCTGGAGCTAGGGAACTTTCCCAGGTAACAGGACATAAAAGTAATAAGTTTGGAAAAGGAAACCATAAAATTGTCTGTGGACAACTCCTCATTCATGCTAAGGGGCCCACAGTTCCTGTGTCATATGCATTGATGTGTTGCCTTCTGTAAAGTACAGTATATCCCAAAAATTCTCTACAATTTGTATTCCAACTTTCCACCTAGCTTTGCTTTTTTTTTTATGTTCCTTCATCTGGCTTGAGCTCTTTCAGTATAAAAAATTATACTAAGAAATACCACTTAATCAAGTATACATAGGAATTCCCATAACAGATGCACATCAAACGATAATAGTGGCTAAAACTCAAACGCATACAGTAAGCTTAACACTGTAACATGTCCAAAAACATGCCCATTGTAATGCCAGCGTCTCTGCACCCCCTTTCCTGGTAGAGACGCCCCACATCTCCCCCTCCTCCTGCTGTCCATGTCATGGCTCCTATATATAAAAAAGTTGCACTCTGTCGTGCTAAAGCATGTCAATATGAAATATATGAAATATGAATAGCTATACAGCTTCTGAATACTAGAAAAAAATGTGACGCTTTGCACACAATTTGGCCGAGTTATGTCTGCCCATCAACCATCGTCAAGGTGGTTTTAGAAAAAAACTGATGGGTCCCTGTCCAATCTGAATATCTCTCTTAGGCTGATGTCTGAATTCCTGGGTAAATGTGGACACCTCTCTCAGTAAAGCCTGCATTTATGGGTAGATAGGAACCTGCTGTAATTAAAATCACTACGTGTTGAAGAGCGCAGTGCTCAGTCAGAAAGCGTCTCATTTTTTTGTAGAATTCTGAAGCCGTATAGCTATTCGTATTTCATATATTTCATATTGACATGCTTTAGCACGAGAGAGTGCAACTTTTTTGTATATTGTACATGGAGATAGCTGCTCCTAAGTTAGCACCTATTCACACTAGCTTGGCTATGCCAGTCAGTTTTTTGTTATTTCCATGTCATGGCTCCGGTGTCTCTGCACCCTGCCTCCCTCCCCCGGCAGAGACGCCAACATACTACCGTGGTCACGTGTCCCATCCTTATCCTCCTGCAGCTGCCTTGGGTCTGCACAATGCTTGCAGATCTCCAGGCAGTGTGCTTGTGGCGCACGCACGCACTGTCCCTGTGTCTTAAAGGGATAGCGTGCCACCCTAAATTATCCCCAGCCAATGACTGGGGACAACTTAATATTTAAGGCACCTCCAAATAACCTGTGCAACGTTGTTTGTTCCTAACATTCTTGTTATTTCTCAGGTCCCAGTGCTCATATTCCTGTATACCTGCCTGTCTATCAGCCGTGCCTGCCAGCCTGTCTATCAGCCAGTTCAGCCTGCACCTGCTAGAGCTCTTCTCCATGTAAGCCTGTCCAGCCGCACCTGCCAGTACGCATCTGTATATCAGCCGGTCCAGTCTGATTCCGTGGTTCCCGTATTCTTGCAATGCCTGCCTGCATCTACGGTACCTTCCTTCGGGCCTTCCCAGCTACCCAGCTCTAGGGGGTCAGCTGCCATCTACCCAAGGTCAGTCCTGGTGTAGCACCTGGTCCACCTACTTTGTTTCTCCTCGGATCACGGTATCATATTCTGCTGTATATCCGAGGTTGGATTAGGTGAGGCTCCTATTTACGCCCCTCCAGGCTTTCCTTGGGCTCCGGCACTGTGGGTCCACCACCCAGCCCGTTACACACATCAAACGATAATAGTGGCTAAAACTCAAACACATACAGTAAGCTCAATACACAAACATGAAGACAACAGCCCCAAAACAGAGTATGTTATAGCCCAAAGTTTATTATAAAATTCCAAATAAATGGATAAATAATAAAGACATAAAATCAATAATCTACTAAAAAGAACGGGGACAATAATAAGAGAAGAAAACAACTAACAGGTCTAATAGGGGCCACTCTGTATTAAACTCAGACACACATAGCCTAGCAATAAGAGGGGATGGAGTCTTTCCTCAAAAGTAAAACTGTCAGTCTGACCACACTATATAGATAAATGAACGCACAATATAAACTTAGTGGTCACACATAACCTAGTAGTAATGGGGAATAGAATCCTTTCTCATAAGTAAAACGCTGTCCTACCAGAAAAAAAATCATGTGTAGCCCTTGCTTGAATAGGTAGTTGGTGAAATGTAGCTGTACTGTTGTATTTGTACTTTTTAGCAGCATCTTACTTTTATGTATTTGTGATTTTAAATTATCTGTCATGGGTTTACTGCAACAGAGAGGAAGCAGAAGACCACAACATCTGATTTCTCCTACTTCTGCGCTGGTTAGAAGCAGTTCACCTTCGTATTAAAAGGTATAAATTTCTTTTGGCAGTGCATGGGTTAATCTGCTCTGTTTGCTCCTGTAGCATTTAGGCTCTCAGCTGTGCCCTGTTAGGCACTCCCATCTCCTATATAATCTGGGTCCTGGCTAGCACTCATTGTCAGAGATAGCTTTTGCTGCATGGCTGGAGGTTGTTGGTGGTTATTAGAGTGGGCAATTGGTGGATTTATCTGTGACTGTTGCTAGGTTTTGAGTGTGTGATTATTCCCTTCTTCTATTTTGGTTTAACCCAATCCTCCTCTCCCCGATGCATTCCTCTGTTATTTGTGTGTATATTTGTATGTTCGTATTACTTTGTTAGTCTGGTTGGTGTACTACGGTATACTACTACTCCCCTCTTCCCTGGGTGGGGGAAGGATACAGACTGAGGGCAGCTTCAGGGGCTAAGGAAAGGTACGTGGCTCCGGTGTCTCCACCATCAGAAGTAATCCGAATAACAGGGCGAGCTAAGACGCCCCTAATGTTAGGGACAGTGAAGGAGCCCCTGGTCCTGGGACACCAGACAGTAGAGTCGTGACTTTAGCTCTGTCTGAAACAATTTTTTGATCCATCATGGATCCTATCTCTGCTTTGACAGGACAACTGCAGCAACTCATCCTGGAGGTGGCAGATCCATGCACTGTTGTTTTGCAGCACCCATCAGGTTTGGGGACCATGACTCCCAGGCAAACCCTAGTGGAGCCCAGGATCACTTTGCCAGGCAGGTTCTCTGGGGGGGGTGAAAAATTTGTTTTCAGGGAGACCTGTCAGTTATACTTCAAGTTACATCCTTGTTCCTCAGGAACTGAGGAGCAACGGGTGGGTATAATAATCTCTCTCCTACAGGGTTACCCTTAAGCATGTGCATTCTCTCTCCCATCTGACCCCCAGTCAGTCTGGATGGTGGAGGAATTTTTTCGGGCGCTGGATCATATATACGACGATCCCGACACCCGACAATAGAGTCGTGACAGCATGTATGTTTATGTAAATGGGGAGAAGGGGTCCCTGTGGCTGCTTGTCATATCCTGTGGGAACAAAGGTTTGTGCTTATTGAATGCCAACATGATCTGCCTGGCACTACATTTGTCATCCGGTGAAGATAGGATGACTGATACACATTACCGTATTTTTCGGACTATAGGACGCACCGGACCATAAAACGCACCTAGGTTTTAGAGGAGGAAATTAGAAAAAAAAATGAAGCAAATGAAGCTCTTTAATATTGGGCACAGTGTTAGCCGCAGCTGCCGGCTTCCTGCTAAGGCCGGGATCACACATGTGAGAAACACGGACGAGTCTCGCATGTGAATTCCCGGCACTGCCGCCGGCACTCGGGAGCGGAGCGAGCGGCTTCATATAAATACATGCAGCCGTACAATCCACACCCGAGTGCCGGCGGCAGTGCCAGGAATTCACATGCGAGACTCGTCCGTGTTTCTCGCATGTGTGATTCCGGCCTAACAGTGTGTCTGCTATTAAAGAGTAATGAATATTCGCTGCCCTCCACGTCCATGGGTATGCATGGCCTCCTCTTCCCTATCTTGATATGCATGGTCCCCTCATACCTACCCTAGTATGCATGGCACCCTCATCCCTATCCTGGTACACATGGCCCCCTCATCCCCATCCTGGAATGCATGGCCTTCTCATCCCTATCCTGGTATGCATGGCCCTCTCATCCCTATCCTGGTATGCATTGTCCCCTCATCCCCATCCTGGTATGCATTGCCCCATCATCCCCATCCTGGTATGCATGGCCCTCACATCCCTATCCTGGTATGCATGGCCCCCTCATCTCTACCCTTATTTGCATATCTCCCTTATCCCTAGCATGACAGGCATGTCCCCCTTATCCCTATCCTGGTAGGCATGGTCCCCCTCATCCCTATCATGGTATGCATGGCCCCTCATTTCTATCCTGGTATGCAGGGCCCCATGTCCATCCTGGTATGCCTGAGCCCCTCATCCCTATCCTGGTATGCATGGCTCCCATCTCCGTCCTGGTATGCATAGTAACATAGTTAGCAAGGCCGAAAAAAGACATTTGTCCATCCAGTTCAGCCTATATTCCGTCAGAATAAATCCCCAGATCTGCGTCCTACTAAAGAACCTAATAACTGTATGATACAATGGCCCCATCCTTACCCTGGTATGAATGGCATCCATCCTGGTATGCATGGCCCCCATCAGAAAGACATAAAAAAAACCCATTAACCATTATACTTACCTTCCTGCGCTCCCTTGCAATGTCTTGTTCCAATACCAGCAGCTGATTTATTCTTGCAAGCATCGAATGGCAGGGACATCATGCGCTGCTTACAAGCCGAGGACAGAATACTCACTGCTCCACAAACCAGGACTATGTGCATGGAGAGCAGTGAATATTCATTGCTCTTTAATATCAGGCACAGTGTTAGTCGCAGCCACCGGCTTCCTGCAGCTGCCGAGCGTTCACATGTACCCGCTGCTAAAGGGAATGAATATTCACTGCATTTCACACATGTGGGAGTGGACAGCAGTGAATATTCATTCCGTTAAGTAGCAGGCACACGCGAACACCCGGCAACTGCAGAAAGTCGGCTACTGCGGCTAACAGCGTGTCCACTATTAAAGAGAAATGAATATTCACTGCCCATGGGTGTGGAATGCAGTGAATATTCTTTTCTCCTTAGCAGCGGGCACAGGAGTTAGTCGCAGCTGGAGGGTCCTGCCTCTCATTCCCCCACCTCCCCATCCACAGCCAGGGCAGGTACATCTGGACTATAAGACACACACCCCATTTTCCGCCACATTTTGGGAGGAAAAAAAAGTGTGTCTCATAGTCCGAAAAATAGTGTAGTTAGATTATCAGCTAATTCTAGTGGAATCGGCAAGTTCTATGAAGTTTTACCTAATATTTGTGGTCATTCTCAAGGTTGATCTTGAGCTCTCGTGTTACCATTAAAGTTGCATGATGTGACGTAAGAATTAATTTCCACAACTTTCTGTGTGTGTTTTTTGTAAAACAAGACCACAGGGGATAGCAGAAATTACATTGATATTTTACAGAAAAAAAATTAGTAAAAGGAAATTGGCGGTGAGAATATCTGCGTGCATCATGCTCACTCATTGGAAAGGCACCGACTGGCACCAGTAATCCAAAGAAACAAGATAGATCAGCACCACGTTACTTCTAAAACTTCCCTTCTTGAGTCAACTCAGATAAAAGCATCAAGGCACCAGTAACACAACAAACATTTCTAAACATTTGTGACCCAGACGGGCCTTACTAATCGCACCATCACTTGGCACCAGTTGGCGCGATATGCTCGATCAGTTTACAAATACACCGTTTTGAGTCATTAGAAAGTAAGACCGGTCAGACTGAAATGTCACTGTTTCTCATTATCTGACTGTAATAAGATTAACTATAATCACAAACATGTTCTGAGAGCAGCAGGAAGACGAAGCAGATGTTTTATATGAAAAAAATCAGACCGGCTTTATGATCTTACTTTTATATGGAACTCTGACATATTGTATGCAGTGCTCTATGGGGCAATAAAGACAGCAGCGGATCCTAACTCAGCTGGCCCCTGCCTATCAAATATTTCTGAAATGGAGACGTCCACAATAGAGCACTGCCCTCAGGCCACTTTTGCAGCGGTCAGTAGAGCAATTGAGCTTCAGCAGTTTAAAGAGGATCATTCTGCAGGTCAAAAGTGGCCAATTTTTGCTCGTGTTTTATCCCTGAGCATTCAGGGTTTTTTTTCTCAAAGATAGTGTTTTTTTTTTTTTTTATCTAGTACTGATTTTTATGGGCATTATCGAGGTAGCGTGGCTCACTGGAAAATAATGCAGAGCAGACTTAGAGACATGCCTTTAGAAAATCTTGTAAGCCACAAGACCTACTGTAATTTCCCCCCGGGATCAATAAAGTGTATCGTATCATATCGTAAAGACCGCAACAATCAGCAGTAAATAAAATGACCCATATTTGTAGAACCATATGGCAGATTTAACAAAAAAAACCAGTAAACACTCAGGAAGAGCAAATATTTGCCGTGGGGCAAGTGTAGTGGCGTTTGACATGGCCAACTCTATTTCAGGTATTCTTGCCTACTTTTTTGCAATTGAGGTTTGTGGCACGTCAAGTGCTTTAGTTGAATTTTTGGGGGCATTAACATGTCCCTTTATTTTTTAACCAAATGCACGTCTGTGTTTTTGGTCATACTCCCTGAAGGTGTCTGGCCGCCACTGTCACTCAGCATCACTGTGGAGAAAACCGTTAGGAAAGCGCTGGGTTGTGCGGAAATCCAGGAGACTAGTCACACTGTTAGGAGTCCAGGAGGTCATCCTTCTTTTTCGAGAGCCTACTGGACATACTCAGGGAGTTGACAAGTATGATATCAAGCCTTGTAGTATTTTTTTTTTAAATGGGTTTGAATGTTATCAGAACTCTGGATTGAGTGGAAGGAGTTTGTATGTTCTCCCCGTGTTTGCGTGGGTTTCCTCCGGGTACTCCGGTTTCCTCCCACATTCTAAAAACATACAGAAAGGGAATCTAGATTGTGAGCCCCTTCGGGGACAGCGACAATAATGTGTGCAAATTGTAAAGCGCTGCGGAATATGTTAGCGCTATATAAAAAAAAAAAAAAAATATAAAAAGAGTGGTTTACTGTACAATTGATAGCATGCAATAGTTGCCCCCATTCCTTGGTGGCTTGCTTGTCGCTGCTGTATTCCTCGCTTATATAGCAACATTAATTCCACAGCTCCTTATAGACATCACTGTCCCCATTGGGGCTCACAATCTACATTCTCTATCAGCATGTCTTTGGAGTGTGGGAGGAAAGCAGAGAACATACAAGTACTTGGTGGGATTTGAACCCAGGACCCCAGTGCTGCAAGGCTGCAGTGCTAACCACTGAGCCACCGTGTATTGCAAAAGAATATTTCATCATTTGTCAGTGTCTCCATTCAATATGCTAAGCTGTCAGGTGTAGAAATTCATCTATAGTTTTTCTCAGACCATTGTTCGCACATGTGACCAAAACCTTAGGTCTCCTAATGTAAAGGGAATGACGATCAGATTTATATCTCCACGTTCTCAATTCGTCTTGTTCCAATTTATCTAAAATGAAGCAACTTTGTAAATAAAGTTCCTATCTTTCTTTGTCTATGGCTCCTATCTAACTTCTATACATTTTCATGGTAACCTAAAATAAGTTAGTAAGAATAGGTGGAGGGGACTAGAACTGCAGCAACAGACTACACTGGATTTGTTTGTAGTCTGTTACCATGGAGACGCAAAATCTTATTTTGGACTGTATTTCATTTTACATACATGGAAACCAGAATAAAAAAAAGTGGTGGAGGTTACACATACCCTTTAGCTGAACTTGTGGGTCAAAATAAAGCTGGATTGGCACTGTGCTGGCAGTAGAGAAGGGAAAAAGCTGCTTGGCATCAGTCAGTCTGAAGAGACATTACAGAGTTAATCATCATCACCGTGGATCCTGCCAAAAGCTTGCTGGAGTCTATTCAAGGAGGGCCAACCTTTATTCTATGGTACGGAGACATCGCACTTGTATTAATGTCTCACGTTGGGAGTTAAGGCCTAATAGGATGAGCTGAGTCGTAGCTCCGAGGCAGACTTTTCTTCTTCTTCATCATCGGGAATGTTCGGAATATGGAAACATTCGAGGGTTATTAATCTTTCCTTTATTTTTTCCTCGTGGCGTCTGACACCTGAGTTATTTTAGCCTTTGGGGGGGGAAAAAAAACCTTTTCCATTATAAAAATTAAATTCAGTCTTTTCGTAGTAAGACACCGATCAGCCATAGCATTAAAAGCACTGGTAGGTGCAGTGAGTAACATTAATTATCTGGTGGCAACGGAGCCTGTCAAGGGGTGAGAAATGTCTTTGAGGCTGGAAGGAAGACAAATCGGCAAGTGTAAGGGTTTGAGCGACATATAGTGACGTCTACTCTAAACGACTGGGTCGGGGGGTTATCCAAAATGGCAGGCGTTTTGGGGTGTTTCTGTATACAAGTGACACTAAAGAGTTAATATTTTTATCTCCTAGTTTACAATGTTCAGGCACTTTAAACTGATAGTGTAAACTGCGCGCGTAGCCTTGAAGGTCATACAGCCCCTATAAAAATCACTCCTTTAGTAATCTAATTGCTGCTTCCATTATACAGAAGCTTAATTGGATATGCAAATTAGAGCTCCTGGTGCAACCTGGGTGTGGCCAAGAGGGGTAGCACGCTGTTCCACCCACTGGTTTTTGCATGTCCCCACCTCCTTCACTGGTGATTGACAGCATTGACTTGCCTGGAGGGAGCATGGTCTGTAGAGAAAGCTCAGATAAGTCAGTGCTATCAATAGTCGTGGAGGTGGAGACATGCAAAATAAGTGAGTGGAACTGTGCGCTGAGACTCTTGACCACACCCACAGTGCTCTGAGCACCCTAATTAGCATATTGGATTAAACTTCAGTTTCTGCAGAACAGTGGCAGCAATTAGAAAATTAAGGGTGCCATTTTTATAAGGGCTATATCCCCTATGAGGCTACATGCTTAGCCTAAAGGGTCAGTCTGGCTTGACAAACTCCCTTTAAAGTGTTAATTACGTATGTCTTTGTGCAGCCTGGTATAACAGAGGGTTAATAATAATCGCTGCTCTTGCATGGCTGGGTGTGAGAGGTTCCTGGGATATTCCAGCCTGCAGGGCCCTTTTCTAGAGTTGTAATAAAATCTGTTCTAGACACATGATCTGACATGTGTTGGTGTGTGCCCAGCCCAGGAGAACTGATCCCGCTAATTTGGAGTCCTGCATCTACAGGGTCGTCTTCACCCTGTGAGCGAGAGGAGCAGGAGGTGCTAGCTCAGACCTGATGGACCCTAATCCATTACTGGCCCATTTACAACTTATGTTTCATAGGCATTTTGTATTAGACTGGCGGACGAGGCTCTGGCTCATTAGCCATGGTTACTATATCCTCACAATGCATGTGGAGGGGGCAGATATATTTCATGCCTGCGCTATGTATTGTATTACAGGGCTGCAGAAGACAGATGCCTCCGGACATAGAGAACACAGCACTAATACAAAGACGTGGATAAAACTTTTTTTTTCCAGCCTTGTCAATGACCTGTCAATCATTAGAATCACAGCTGAGTCCCAATCAAGTGAATAGGGTTGAGGTGCAATGCCGGACAGCCCATGGACGAGGGAGGCGCTGTGCATCTAATAGGGGGAAACTAGGCCGTTAGGAAAAGGAAAACGCAAACCCTTTATAGAGCCATCCTATGTGGTCACTCTGCTGGAGCTTGTGCTGTTTTGTTGTCTTTTAATATGGACATTGTAGAACAGGGCCCTTTTCTAATGACTCCTATTTACTATCCAGAGTGAAGACTTAATGCTGAGAGTAAGCACCGTGCAACCCCTTCCTGCATGGTCGCCCATGCATTTGAGTTTTTGGCATATAATTCTGTCATTCCTGTTTTTAAAGGGTTATTCCCATCTTCTTCAATGGGTAGAATTCTGATAAAACAAGAAATTTTGCACCTTACTCATTAAAATCTGTCCCGGGTCTTGAGCGATCTATAGTTTTGTTTTGCTTATGGTAGCGCATCCAGCTGCTGGATTGCAGAGAGGCTGCAGCCGCTAGAGGTTCTTACACCCTCAGCGAGGCCTGAGTTACAGCAAACAGAAGAAACTTACAAGGGACCATATCTCCGTGCTAAGGACTGATGGGGAATCAATGGACTGTGTCCTTGCCATAAGTACAAATGTTTTGGGGAGGGGGGTATAGACAAACCGATGTCCCAACCAGGTTGAAGATAATGGACTGTGCCCATGGACCGATGAGCCATTGTTGTGTGGGTCTTAGGGCTGTTGGTTTGACTAGAACGTGGACTCGGATGGACATCAGTTCTATGGTCCTAACCGAGAGGGCCAGCTAATATTGAGGGAAAAGTGACGCTCAGTAACCTATATGTTGTGCAGGAGAGTGATTCAGGATCCCTGTATAGTGAGGGAGCAGGAACTGCTGGCTCATAGGTCACCCAGACAGGTCTGCTTCGCATTTCCCCTGCAACTAGGACTAATATGTCAGCCCCAGTAACAAGGGAAATAAGATTAAAATTAAAATATTTCATTATTTAAATGCACCCCCAAAGGTTCTTTTAGCCCCCCACCCACCTCAAAAAAAAAGTGTTCAATATATAAAAATATTTCTTACGGAATGGGGGACAAATTTTTATATGTATTTTAGTAATTTGTGGCAATAAAAAAGATAAACAAAATGGGAAAAACAGACACTTATTTCCATTATTTTTCCATAAAAGCATAGCTACATGTATCAAGAAAACAAGACATGAAAACTACATGAATATCCGAACGACAAAAAAATGTACAGCTCTATAAACTGCATGTACGAAAAAACCCGAAAATGTGAATAGTCAGGAACAGGCGAGGAGGTGAACGGGGGTTAATGGCCCTGTCTTGAACTGGTTAAACATTACACATCGCTTATTCAATTCAATAGGCTGTCTGTGTAATGCAGGACCAGTCCCCCAAAATGAAAGGTACGATTTACTCTGCTCAAGCCTCTTTAATTAAGTAGCCAGATGTTGGACCCCCAAAGGTCTTATATTGATTGCAATGTTCAAAGAGCTGTATGTTCTCTCCTTGGTTACATAGGTTTGCTCCTGGTGCTCTGTTTCTCTCCCGTACTCCAAAGACATAATGATAGGGAAAATAGATAAAGATATTGTGTGTAAAGCGCTGTGAAAATTAATGGCAAGTAAAATAAATTAGTTTTCTGAAAAATGACCTTTAAAAGGAATCTGTCAGCAGGTTTTTGATTTGTAATCTGAGAGCAGCATGATCTAGGAGCCGAAAACCCTGATTCCAGTGATGTGTCACTTGCAGGTTTACATGCTGTCCCTGTTTTCTCTGCTGCACATCTAGCGGTGCTCAGAATGCTGAGCTCTGTATAACCCCGCCCACACCACTGATTGGCAGCTTTCTGCATACATCATACATTGGCATAAAGCTGCTAATTAGTGGACGGGGTTACACAGAGCATTTGACTGGGAGGCATGAGACACCAAATCCTGCAGTGATAATCTCCTGCTAATAAAACACTGATTTTATTGAACTAGCAACAGACAGCCCAGTAAGTGACTCATCTCTAGAATAAGACTCTCAGCCCCTACATCATGGTGCTCTCAGATTACATAGCAAAAACCTGATGACAGATTACCTTAAAATCAGAGTTCCTTAATAGAGTATCTGACAATATGTTTTGCATACTGAACAACCCTTTAGGGTGAATGGAGGATTAAAAAAACCCTTCAGTGGTTTGACTTTCCTTCAATACTGCCCATTACCCCAGAATATAATTTTATATCCCTCGAATAATCCATCTGTCTGTTAAACGTCATGCGCCAGTCTCCTGACCGGCACATCTTCCAATATGTCGTAATTAACTCCTTATCATTTCAGACACTTTTCCGTCTGTCAAACTGCCCCCTCTCTCTTAGAACCCAGCGATTTTGTGAAACCGTATATTTCAAGTATGAGTACCGTATGCTTTGACTGTTTTCTAATAAACCATTATCAGATTTCAGCTCTAACCCTCACCACCACCCCCAGGACTCAGCAGCAGTTCCTTAAACTACTCTGTGTGTCAAACTTAAAAGTACCATCATATCCTGGGTGGAGCCTGAAGTTACAGAAAAAGCAATAAAAAAAAACCTCTGCCTGTTACTGCACACAGGAGGAAAGAGAGAGGGGGCACGGGAGAAGCATGTTCTAGCAAGCTGAGAGACAAGGCCGTCAAATTGTATAGCGAGCAACTACAAGGCACAACTCAAAGACTTCTCAGAACTCGACTCGCCATCAACATTGAACCTTGACAGAACATCTTAGCAAAACTTCCACTCCTTCAGATGTGAAACCGGTCACAACTTTCTTTTGAAACTTTTTATTTAGTCTCTCAAGTTATGTTGTGGTCCACCAGTTGTAGGACAACCTCAGCTCGTCTCTGAACTTGGACTTGTCTTTATGGATACTTTAGGAGTATTTAGGTAATGATCCGAGAGAGCTTGAACAAAACTTTCACATAGTTGGATCCAGCTGGAGAAGAGTTGGAAAGACTTGGGAGAACATACGGAAATCCTGAAAGTTTGAAGTCAACAAGAACTCCGTTCGAAACCAAAAACATGAAAATCCACTTGATGCTTTTGTTGCTAGATCTTTTCCAGGTGGCCATGTCGATGTCAACGTGCAAGGCGGTGGACATTGAAGAGGTGAAGAAGAGGAGGATTGAAGCCATCAGAGGACAGATTCTTAGTAAATTAATGCTTACAGAACCTCCAACGTTAGAGAGCGAACAGATGTCTATCCCAGACGAGATCATCTCTCTTTATAATAGTACTATAGAGGCAATTAAAGAAAAAACTGAAAAAGAGAATCCTTTTGTGGAGGGATATTACTCTGAACAGGTGAAGAGGATTGACATGTTCTATCCAGGTAAGCTAAACCCTACCAATTATCTTCTATTACACACAGACTATGTCACTTGCTGCTACAAGGGTCTTAAGAAAGTTTGGGCTTACTAAAACTTTACTTAGAAAGTACGACTGTATCTGATGTAGTAGAATATATTTACGTCAAGCTTCAACTTGTCACTTCAGATTAAACTTTGTCCCACCACTTTGGTGTATCCTGTTTTTTTATCTGTATTTGTACCCCTTGGAAATCAATTCCTCCACCTGAGCAAAGACATTGTTGTCCTATCAATGTCTGATGAACGAGCTCATAGATTTTGATAATGAATCAAATTTGTGTAAATACAATAACTGTAAATAGATACTATACAAGAAGAACCTAGTAGAGCATCTTAAATCCAAAAAGTTGCAAGATTCCTCTTGCAAAAAAAAATGTAAAAGAAACTTTGCCATGTGCTACTTTTACCTACTTTTGCAGCGTATGGATAAAAGGGTTAATGAGGCAAATTGTAAGCACATTGCATCTCTTCCTGTATGTCCTGTCACTACTTCCACATCATCTCCCCTTCCTCTCAGGACAGCCTCCATCACCCTCCCTTCTCCAGATCTGTGACCCTGCACCTTTCCTTATCTTGCCCTCTTCTCTCCCTCACTCATTCTCTCCTTGTCATAGTGTGTACTGTGCTCTAATTTGCTGTCATATCTATCATCTTCTCTGTCTCCAACCTCTCTGTTTACCTTTTCCGCAACCCCATTACTCTCTATTACCATTCCTCTTGCTGTCAACAATATCTGTCCACGTTCTCCAGGGTTTCTCTCTCCTTTTCTCACTCCCAATTATTAGCATTGACCTTGTTGATATTTTAGTCCTTTTGTTCCATCGTATTTCCATGTCCTTGTAGTCTTTTTTTTCCTAATTTAATTCCCTCACATCTTCCCTTCTTCTTGATCCAAGTGTATTTTAGGCTGTATTTCGTATCATTACTTTGATATCACTGACATGTTCTGAAGACCCAACGACCCAGTTCTTCCTTTTGGCTTTGAACCCTCCTTTCATCACTTTTACAGTATTCCCTCTACTTCTCTCATTTTTGGTAATGGTTAAACATTCCGATAACTTACACTTCAGCTTTCATCAGTCATCATCAGGGTCCCACCATTCATGATCATGTTCTCTGTCTAATTTCTTTGTTTTTTACCTTCTGCCTCATCCGTATTCTTCTTGTACCATTCTCTACAACCTCCATGGAGGTTTTTAACTACTAACAATTGTTCCCCAGGGGGTACATGCCATGTCTCTATGGGGTACTTGCTCCGTGTTCATATTTATAACCTTGTGGTTACTTGGTCATTCTTTACTTAGTGTCACAGTCTCTTTTTTTAGATTTTCTTCTAATTCTTACATCCACTTTTTCAGTTTTGTATCTTTCTTCTCATCTTTCTTCTCATCTTTCCAACATCCACTATCTTATAACACATGCTAACTATATAATTTTCTCACGAGATCTTTCATTTATTATTGTACTTATTTTCTTTGTCCCTTTGCTTGTTCTTCTACCATAGCACCATAGAAGTCCTCGTAGTTGTCAAAGGAAAGATGGCTCCCAACCCAAGTTTGACCCAATTGTGGTCTTCCCTTTAAAGAAAAACTGCATTAATTGTACACAAGGGGGTTATAATGGGCAGAAGGGAAAGAGACGTAGGGAAAAAAAGACCAGGTCCTTCTGTCCTGGATGGCTACAATCAGCAGTTTAGTGAGGGGCCATTTTGATCTTTAATATGAGGCCCACTTTCATAGCAATCTACTCGTTTATTTTTTTTAAGTTCCCCTTCTCATCCCATCATCTTTTTCATTTCTGTCTTCTTCTCAGTATTTCACCCTTTCCTTACTTACGTCCCTCTCATGCTACGTACGTCTTTAAGGCCGTCTTCTTGTGTAATTCCATCATCTGTTATCCATTCTTCTCATTCAATTACCTCAATTATCCAACGACATATTTCTATTCATTTCTCATCATTTTGATCTGTTCCTTTATTTCTGTCTCTGTCAGTCACAATGTTTTTTATTTATTCATCTCTTCATCTTACCCTTATTTATCATGTTGTCGCATGTACCTTTCTTTTCTTTTTGCACCTTTTCCTCTATAACTTTGCCTATTTTTTGCATCCTTTCCTTTGTGAGTTATTTTCGATATCGCCGTCCTACCATCTTTATTCTCTTCCTTGACCGGTCTCGTATCTCTTTCCTACTTTCCGTTCCATCATTCTTCACACTGATTTCTTCTCATTTGGATGCCACTATCTACGTACCCTCTACCTTGATTCTCTCTCATCCTTTGTTCTGCAGTCATCCTCATCTTCACCTTCTTCTTAATTTCATTTTCTGTTCCTTGTTTTCCCTCCGGATTTCCCCTATTATTCTTGGTCTTTATCCCATTCTCTTTAAGTATTTCCTCATTCTAAATTTTAGGCCCTTCTTGTGTTCTCTTCCTCTTCCCCTATTTTGGCACATGATCAGGAAATGCACCGCCGATGCTTTCGTCATTGAGCCATGTTACATGTCACGTCGTGTGTAGAGTATTACTAGTTCTCAGTCAGACATTTGAGTCATTGTGTGATATGAAGCATATTCTGGAGTAATGGATGATACGTTACAGCCACGCTATTCATATACTCAGTGGTCTACACATACGTAGTAGATGGTATCCAGTGATCTATAGGAACAACTGAAAAAAAGTCCTATATTAATTTTTCTAAGGCCACCCTCTTACAATGTTGAAAAACACACTTGCACTTACTGTATTAATTGTACTGTGCACTGAGAAAAATGGTGACTACATGGATCACTAAAGTTCTTTATGGCCATAGCCTAATTTATTTACTATCTATTATCTATACACTGATCAGCAATATAATTAAAACTGCTGGACTATAGGTCCATTTACACCGCTCGATTGGACCACACATCTCATGCTAATCTTTCTGTCTAAAGTAGCTGCCGATCACCGAAAGAAGGAGTAAAACGCTCCTTCGTCAGTGAAATGATCTTTTGGTTTGCACAAAAGATAATTGTTCTCTGCGGCGCATCCTCTTGTGTAAACAGGTTCTGCGCTGCCGAGAACAATGGCTGCCTATGTGCACTGGATGATCTATTATTACTGATCATTGCACCATGGGAGCAGTGTCAACAGGCTATTAAACGAGCGCTGATCGGCTACTTGTTTGCTGATCGGCGGTCTTTTAGTGCCGCCAGCCGACAGGTGTAAACAAACCTTAACATTGATTATCTCATGGCAGTGTCATCAGTCTCAGACTGGAATATATTAGGATGCAAGGGAACATTCAGTTCTCAAAATTGCTGTGTTGGAAGTAAGGAAATGGGTAACTGAAAGGATCAGAGCCCCTGACAAGAGTCAGATGGTGATGTCCAGATGACTGGTTCACAGCCTTCCCAAAATGGCAGGCCTTGTGAGGTGTTCCAGGTATATGGCAGTTCTTGTGG
>VIAB01025327.1:10229-27852 GCA_009801035.1 Oophaga pumilio | reverse complement strand
GAATAAAGAGATCAAACAGACTTCCCTCTCATCCTTGGCGCCCTCCTGACCGCGGTTCAGTGCTCTACAAAACTCTTACTGTAGCACTAATTCATTCTCATCTGGACTATTGAAACTCTCTACTAATCAGTCTCTCTCTTACTAAACTCTCCTCTCTCCAATCTGTCTTGAATGCAGCAGCCAGGATCATATTCCTCTCCAACCACTACACCGATACCTCTACCCTGTGCCAGTCATTGCACTGCTTGCCAATCCAATACAGAGTTCAATATAAACTTATCACTTTCACACACAAAACTCTCCACAGTTCTGCACCATCCTACATCTCCTCCATCATCTCTGTCTATCACCATATCCATGCCCTCTGTTCTGCTATTGACGGAAGACTAACTTCCTCAATAATCCAATCATCCCGCTCGCATCTTCAAGACTCTCGCTTGCTGCACCAATTCTTTGGCTCATACTGCCCAGGACAATATGATTAATTATCAATACCCATAGTTTTAAGCGTGCCCTACAAATGCATTTCTTTAGATTAGCCTATGACCTCACCTCACTTATCTAACTATCCCTGTTTTGCCCATGCAATACTTTCTTTCAAATCGGGACCCTGTACGCATCTGTTCACATGCCCTCAATGCTCTTAATAGTCCTCTGTTTCTGTACTTGCACACATACTGACTGGTGACCGGTTCATGCAGTGTGAATACCCTATTTATTACATTGATGTCTGACCCGTACAACACAAGTGCTTTTTATCAATCACCTTTCATGTCTCCCCTATTTCCTCCTAGATTGTAAACTTGCGAGAAGGAACCTCACTCCTTTTAGTATCTGTTGATTTATGTGTTATTCTGTAATGTCTTCATTGTCTGTACAAGTCCCCTCTAAAATGTAAAGTGCTGCAGAATATGTTGGTGCTATAGAAATAAAAAATATTACTATAATTAATTTCTTAATAATTATACTAATTGTACGGTAAGCTGTAGTTACAATGTATTATACATCTCTAATTATTAATAAAATCTATAATGCAATAAAATAAAATAGCAAAATTCTTAGGAGACCTATATTGTAATCTGCTATTAAGTACCTCATATCAGGTCCATAGTAAATAAAGTTTTGCTTTGTGTAAAAATAATGCAATAAAATAAGATTAAAGATACTTTGAGTTGTCCGCATTTATTCTTGATCTTTCTTTATGCCCTCAAGTAGGGTTCTCTTGACTTTTACAAATTAATTCTCAAATAAATCTATAGAAGAGTGTCTCATAAACCATTGCATTCATCACATTTACTGCTATTTCAGACTATAGCTCTGTTTTTTTCTAGAGTTTAAAGCAAGGATTGAAGTCACAGCAAGATCAGCAGAATACTCCTGAGACATTATGTTAAGACAGGGCCGCTAAGAGCATTATGGTGATTTACATTAAAGTCAGGCTTTAATTTTAAAAAATGGGCTTTCACTTTTCTATTTAACCAACAAATCTTCAAATCCATAAATTCCTTTCCCATCTATTACCCTGACAGTAAGTGTTATCATTTATGTAATGCCCTCTCCAACTTTTTTTCTCACAAAATGCCTTGTCAAGAAATGTAAATCATTGCATCAATCATAATGTTTTTGTTGGGAGGGAAATTGAATGTACGATGTTGACAAATGGCAATTTGTCATATTGTTGGATTGATGGTAACTTTTCATTCCTTTTACAGGCAAATACAGAAAGAACCTCTGGTCACGGAATTTTTTCCCATTTTAAATCCATCAAAACAATTTTTAGAAATGTGTATGAAGTATGAATTCTTTGCATACAAACTTTTCTGCATTTATCTATAAACTCTTCAATACTGAAATTGCAACAGCAAGAAGGAAAAGATGCAGAACTATGGAAATTGTAGGATTGATAGACATGTTAATGATATGCAAATGATGAAAAAACAGAAACTAAATTTTTAAAATATCTTGATATATTATCAATTAGGAATGCTAAAAACTTAAACATGCACTTACATCCCTTGGTATGCTATCAATGAGGCTATTAATGCTGAATGCTCTTGGGCATACAAAACATCAAAATTCACTGTAGGCAGCTTTGCAATTTTCAACTAGTTAGGTCACAGATGTGCTTGATCGGAGACAAGTTTGGAGACATTACAGGTCATGGTAGTATGTTTAGGCCATGCAGGTTGCTTATAGTAGCACAAGCAATATGTGAGCTAGCAAGCTTTGAATGATGGCTCCTTAGACAGTTTTACATTCTTTTGTGAAGGCTTCTTTAAGATGTTGCCCAAGTCTACAAACCAATCTCCTGTTATCACTGCATCCAAGGTAAAAAAAGCAATTGTCATCGCTGATGATAATATACCTCAGTTCAGGCATTGGCACCTTGCTGTGCACCATGGTAACCTTTGAGAGAGGTGGCGTAAGATCAATAGAACACCTATAGATAAACATCTGGTTTAAAGCAAAATGCCATGCAAACTCCTTCTTATGGTTTGTGTGTAAGGAGATAGACCGGAACGTGGGTACTTGCATGCCGGTCCGGAACTGAAAGGGCTGCATCCTCTGTTTCTGGAGGTAAGTCTGAGAGAGGCGGACCTTCCCCTGCTGCAGGAGGGAAGGAGGAGAGAGACAGGGCTTCCTGCTGACAAGATGAGGTGGAGAGAGCCTCGAGAGAGCACACTGATACAGGGGTATAAGAAGGACAAGCGCACGCTGTAGGAGGGGTTGGTGCCAAGTAAGTGCAGCGCACATAGCAGAGAAAAGCGCGCTCTGCTTCCCCCACCAGAGAGTGCTGGCCCTGTGACAGGCTGTGCTGCTGTCCAGGATAGGAGCTGTAGTGCTGGAGGATTAGCCGTGCCAGCAGAGCGGAGCGTGCGGAGCCATGTGAAACTAAGCCAGGTGCCGTACACTATGAGACAGTGAGTGCCGCACCCGCTGTGCCCAAGAGTGACCGCATACTTGACAGACCCCTGCATTCAGGTCCACCGTTTGTGGATGACTGACTGCATCCCGCATTTCCTGCAGGTTATTACATGTGTAGACATCGTTTGACCCCTTAGCATTGGTTTGTGATGTCTAATATCATGCTGCTCTCACCGCATTCCTCTGGTGCCCGGGCTCAGCACTCAACGTCATCGAGTGCGCGCACGCACCTCCCGCGCTTGATCCTGTGGCTGTTCTCTCGAATCCAGATCCTTGTCCAGCGCACATGCGTTCTTGAGCATGACTATGGCCGCTCCATCGCTGACGTCGGAAGTTCCAGCACACTTGCCCTATATCTGGCTGCCTCTTCCTGTAGGTGGTGCCTGATTATTGTTGTTCTTCCTAGCTAGACCTGCTTGGTTCCTGCTTGGCTGCTCTCTGTACTCAGGTCCCCTGCCTTGTGCTCTAACGTGCTTCTAGCACGCGCTCTGCCTTGCTTTGCACCCAGGCGTGCTACCCAGATCGCACTCTGCCTTGCATTGTACCTTGGCGTGCTTTCCAGCATGTGCTCTGCCTTGCTTTGTACCCAGGCGTGCTTCCTCGCGCACACACCCTGCTTTGCCTCTTACCTTAGCGTGTCTCTCAGCACCCTGCATAGTCCTGTCTTCTGTGAGCCATCCACCTGGTTCCAGCAGTCGTGGTACTTTATTCCCCTGGGCCTGCCCCTGACGCTCCCTGTATAGAGGGTGGTTCTCACTAGGTCAGCTCGCCCAGGGTGGGTTGGTATCACGACCCAGAGGGTCCACTCCAGGAGTCGTCATATCTAATTTCACTGGCAGTACAGAATGTATCATTATTTTCCATTTTTCAAATCTTGACAAGGCCACGTTTGCAATGCCATGAAAAGGCCTTCACAAGGGAACATTATAGCAGTCCTATTCCTGGGATTACGGTGTGGGGTGGCATAGAGTACTTTAACCTGGCTCTTCTAGTCTTCATTACTGGCACATTAAGGCTAAGTGCACACGTTGAGGATTCTTAGCGTTTTTGCCGAAAAACGCTGCAAAAATGCTTAAATAGCGCAAATCATTCTATCCTGTGGGATTCCGCAATGATGTGCACATGCTGTGATTTTTTCCGTGGTGCAATCGCATCGCGGAAAAAAAAGCAGCATGCTCATTCTTTTTGCGGAATCGCGGTGATTCCGCCGCCATAGGATTGCATTGAACCGCTTACTTTCCGCATGTGGCTATGCCCACCATGCGCAAAGTAAGCGGTTCATGTGCGGATGGTACCCAGGGTCAGGAGGAGAGGAGACTCTCCTCCAGGCCCTGGGTACCATATCCCTGAGAAAACAATAATTAAAATAAAAAATAATGATATTCTCACCTTCCGGTGGCCCCCGCAGCCTTCCCGCCTCTCAGCGACGCTCCTGGCCAATCGCGCTCCCAGTAATGCATTGCGAGAATCACCCCAGATGACGTAGCGGTCTCGCGTGATTGTCGCTATGCATTACTGGGAACGCGATTGGCTGGGAGCGTCGCTGCGAGGCAGGAAGGCTGCGGGGGCCGCCGGAAGGTGAGAATATCACGATTTATTATTTTTTTTATTATTTTTACATTAGATCTTTTTACTATTGATGCTGCATAGGCGGCATCAATAGTAAAAAGTCGGCCACACTTGTCAAACACTATGTTTGACTCGTGTGACCAACCTGTCAATCAGTTTTCCAAGCAATGCTACAGATCGCTTGGAAAACGCTAGCATTCTGCAAGCTAAGATTACGCTTGCAAAACGCTATTATTCTGGCGGGAATACGCATAACAAAAAAATTGCGTATTTCCCGCGGCATGGAGGTACGGGAATGCCGCGGAAATTACCGTGGCAATTCGGCAACGTGTGCACTTAGCCTAACAGCTCGGTGTTACCATTTCTTCAAGGTGTCCCAGGAGCCATTTTTCAACATGGCAGCACCAGCCTATATGTTGCTCATGCTACTGTGAGCAGCATGCAAGGCAAAAACATGCTTCCATTGCCAGTAGCATCTCTGGACTTGTCTCCCATTAACTACATCTGGATCATCATTGGTCTCCAATTTCAAAGGAAACAGCCAGCAGCAGATCTTGATGATTTGTGTGCCCAAGTGCATCCAGCATGTCAGAACATTGATCAGAAAACCATTCCAAAGTTAATTGATAACATGCCAAGGTGTGTAAGTGTGTGGATTTCTGTGCATGATACTCATAGTCAATACTGAATAATTTTTGATTCTTGTAATATTTTTGCCATTATCTCATCATTTGCATATCATAAACATGTCTATTGATCTTGTGACCTTTATAATTACATGACTTTTCCTTCTTGGTCTTGCAATTTCAAAGTTAAGGAGTGTATAATAAAGCAAATGGCCAGCACTTCACAAGATATTCAAGCTTGATTTATGTACAGACTTGTAGCAAAATCTCATGCTGAGGGTCTGAAAAAATAAAAAAGTTTTTCATATATTTATTTAATATGAAAGAGGCAGAAGTCATTATTTCTTTAAGATCTGGATATCCCAAATAACACTAAAATATGCTGCCATTAGGCAGCACTATAAAGGCATATTTATCAACATTGCAAACTTAGCCTAGAAAGTCTTAAAATATTCCATATTTATCACAGTGGTTCATGCTGGATGATAATATAGGAATGTTTCACCTTAGTTTACCCCAACTATTAGTTGGCTTACTTTGTGATAAAAACTTGTGCCAACATTTTTGAGCATTTCTTTTGGTGCACAAAGTTACACATTAGGCCACAACTGTTTATTGGTAATTTACACTCCTTTTCAATAAGGCCACATTCCCTTAGCAGACTTAGCACAGAAAATGTTTAAAGTATATAATAATATGGTGCAAATCATGATATACTTTTTTTGGTGCAAATTATGACAGAATTCGGGACATTTGTCTTGATCTATATGCCCCAATTATGTCTAAAGATCTATTAAATCCAATAAATCATCAGCTACATTCAATTACCGCATATATTAAATCGCAAGAATTGCAAGGAAACAAATAATATTTTTTTATGAGTACAGAGACAGTTTTGTAACTTGGAAAAAAAGAATCCTAAATACTGTATGTAAAGTCATTATTTAGCTTTCCTCTAATACACTAATATCAAAGATATAGTATAATATGATCTGCTTACAATCTTATTAAGGCTACTTTCACACATCAGTTTTTTTCCGTCAGGCATGATCCGGCTATTTTTTGAAAAACCAGATCCGGCGAAATCTTGACTTGTATTAGCGCCGGATCGCGCCGCATGGCCTCTCGTTTCTTCCGTTTTTTGCAGGATCAAAAATTTTAATTCCGGTGTCTGGAAAAAACGTCTCTAGTAACGTTTTTTGTCTGCAGCAAAAAAACGGACAGCTCCGGATGCGATGCTTCTGGCTTTTTGCTACAATGGACGTCTATGGGCGCCGGAATGCGCAGGATCCGGAAAAAGACGGAAACGGTCACCAGATCCAGTTTTCAAGTCTGAGCATGCTCAGATCAAATTGGCCAGCCCCCAGGAACCGGATCCGTTGTAAAACAGATAAGAAAATGGAAGAAACGGATGGAAAACGGATGAAATGGCTCAGTTTCATCAGTTTTTATACAATTTGCGACATTGGATCTTGCCTGATGGAAAAAAACTGATGTGTGAAAGTAGCCTTACACCTTCATAATAGAAGTCAGTTTTCCAAATCACACAGAAGTGGGAATGTTTTAATCCATAATTTTATACCTTTACATTACATGTCATTGATTATACCAGTGCACACATCATGTTGATAACATAATATCTTACAGGATGATTATTATTTGATGTCGTTGAGAACATATCCAAATATATACCAAGAAGAGATAAATGCAGTTATATTCCTGCGATAACAGAATGTGACGCCTGTAAATTCTCTCCCTCTAATCTCAGTCTAAACAATGGATAATAATGTTAGAATGCAAAATATTTCACTAGGTATTTGCCTGCTGGTATAGTCCTGTGAAATGATTCAGTATACAGATGGGGTCTTGTGATGATGAATAAAGATAAATGTGTTTGTTATATGCAATATGTATGTAAATATTTAGTTCTTAATCAAAGTGTACAGTTTAAATAATGGTATTGAAATATGTGTTCTGCAGGTAAAATGGAATTAGAAGGAAAACCTGCTGTTTGCCCATGCCTGGATGCAGGGTGATATATAGCACCGAGCAAACATCAATATAACCATAGAAATAGGTGTGCTGTGAACATAATTCATAATATATGAACATTTTTGGGAAAGGAGTACATTTTTTAATGCTGCGAACTAAACTAAAGGTTTATCCGTTCCAGGCAGAGCTAAATGAAAGTTAATGATTTGCTTTAAATGGAAAATTATATTATGAAACAATATAATAATCATTAAAAATGTTAAAAATTAACACATAAACCATGCAACCAGGGCCAGAACGACGAATAGGCAAGGGTAAGCACCCACCTATGGCACTACCGCTTGCCTCCCTGAAAAAATAAATTACCTGATGGTGCTGTGCCTGAGACCATCTGGCTCCTTTACCCAAAGGTGAGCAGTGTCTTAAGTCACTAAAACTGCCTGCACTCTGCACATCATACTGTATAAGGGTCCATAATAACAACACTGTATAAGGAGCTGTGGGGACATTATACTGGGGTCTGTGGTGGCCACACTGTATTGGGGCTGTTGGGAACCTTATATTGGGGCTGTGGTGGTTGTACTGTATAGTGGACTGTAGGGGACATTATACTGTGAGCTGTGGTGACCATACTATATAAGAGGTTATGGGGAGATTACACTGTATAGGGGCTATGGTGACCATACTGTTTAGGAGGCTGTGGTAGACATTATACTGTATATTGGGGGCTGTAGCGGATATAATACTGTGTGAGGTTCTGTGGGTGACATTACACTGCATGAAATGGGCTGTGGGAGACAGTATACTGCATCAGGACTGGAAGGCCATCATACTGTACTAGATGGAGGCCCAATGCTATCACTTCGGGAGGGTGGTAATGTCACAATGGAGGTAGGCTTTGCAGCATTGGAAATCTCTCCCCCCATGTGCTCACCGACCTATCCACTCTCTCTTTCCCCATGTGCTGATTCTGTCTGTGCTCTCTTCTTTGATCTGTCTACCCCATGTGCTATCCCCCTTGTCTGCTGTCTCTCTCCTTCCTGTGCTGTGTTCTCCCCTCATGCGCTGTCCCGTTTGAGCTGTCTCCCCACTATGCTCTGTCTATTTCACCCCTGTGCGCTTTTTCTCTCCCCCATCTGCTGTCTTTTCCTCTCATGGGATCTCTTCTTTGACCTGTGTACCCCATGTGCTATAGCACAGCTCCTGGGCAGGGGAGCAAGCAAAAGATAATACTGACATTACAGCAGGAGATCGCAGAGGATACATTTTGTGAGGTAAAATATTTTTTAAAAACACTCACAAAATGCATCCCCTGTGATCCCCTGCTGTAATGTCAGTATTGTCTTTTGCTTCCTAACCTGCCCAGGACATGTAGTATGCTCCGTACATGGTCAGACACAGTCAATTTTTAAAATGAAATTTTGTTTGTGGGAAAACTCCTTTAATATGACCGGCTTCCAATGCCTGTAGACACGTCACACATCTGCCACCGGGATCAGCCGAATGATTCACTGCAACTGCGTGTAATTCGCGCAGGCACAGTAAATCAGACTGCCGCCATCTTTGTGCAGACAGATAGCTGCGGTCACATTAAAACTGTGCATGCGCTCCTCCTGTACAAAGATGGTGACAGTCAGTGAATCACTCGGCTGATCCCGGCGGCAGCGTGTTTGCGATGATGTTCCGCTGGTGGTACTGCGCAAGAGGCTGCGTGAGTGTGAGTGTGACTGTGAGTGTGACTGTGAGTGTGAGTGTAAGTGTGTGAGTGTGAGAGTATGTGAGTGTGAATGTGAGTGTGTGTGTGAGAGTGTGAATTTGAGTGTGAGTGTATGAGTGTCTGAGTGTAAGTGTGTGAGTGTGTGTGAGTATGTGTGTGTGGTGCGTACAATGTAAAGAGTGTGTGTGTGGTGCGATGGTATTCCGCTGTTGGTACTGCGTAATAGGTTGGTACCAGCAGCAGTTTCCATATTCAGACACCCATCACTTGGGTGTCCCAATATAGCGATCAGTGAACTTCCTCCGCTTGGATTTCTGGGATACGGTGACATCTGGACAGAGCACAAAATGAAAACATTACAAGGCAATTATATAAATAGATGGGGGTACTCTGTGGGACATAATACTGTATGAAGTTCTATGGGGGTCATCATACTATAAATGGGGTAATGGTGGCAACCATACTATATCTGGTATATGATTACTTATGGGGGGTTGTAGAGGCCATCAAACTGTATGGGGTGCTGTGGGGGCCATTATACTGTGTACAAGGCACAGAGGGGAGGGCAGCATGATGGGCAGTATAAGGGCATATTGTGAAGAGGGAGCACAGAATGGATATGGAGAGGAGGCAGCATAAAATGGGGTACCGTATACAGAGAGGTAGGGATGGCGGGTGGACAGTGTGGAGATATAGAGTGTGTAAGGATAAACAGTGGAAAGGAGACAGCTATTGTATAGTCTGTGGTTCATAAGGGTGGAATTTGTGGCGGTTATAGCTGATACTGGCAGACAGAATGGTGATTATAGCTCATGGTTGCGGGTGTAGCTCATAAGGGCAGACCGCATAGAGGTCATAAACCACAGGAGGCATATTTAGGCATAGCATGGACAGATATGTTTTGCAAAGGACATTTTAATAACACTCATTTTTAAAGGCACCATTTCCTGATGTGCTGCAAAAGAATGGAGAAGAGAAAGCCTTCAGAGACAAGAAGGAGAAAGAGAATGACTCTATGAGAGAGGATATCACCAACAAGGTACCTAGATGTACTGTAAATGTTTATTTGTGATTCTGACACTGTCATCTTTACTGTGGTTACAGGATGGTCCACAGTCTTATGGTGGCTATTACAACTGCTCCCAGCATGTCCTTTCCATTGTTAAGGACATACTGGGAATTGTAGAGTCATGCAATACAAATGTATATGGGGCTGACTTGACATTACAATTGATCGCTGTGCTAAGCTAGATTCTTATGTTAATGCACTGATAGTGGTTAGGTTGTGGATTCATGTCTGGATAACTGTTCCGGTTATTTATTCATGGTATATGTTATGACTGAGCCCTAACACTAACACAGAGATGTTAAACCTGCACACCACAGCTTTGTATACGGACTAGACAATCCTGATTCTGACCCCAATTAGTCCCTGCCTGAACATGGAGGTTGGTACCCTAAAATTAAGCAATGGCGATCCCACTCAAAGTAGTACTCTTCTTAGGAATTCTCTGATCTCAGAGCAGATAAGCTTTACTTGTCCTACGGAATCCTCGTATAAAAATGGACAGAAACTTTGGGAGAGATTATCTTCTTTAATGGTATTTATACCAAATCTAAACGTTACTATAAAATCAACCATAGAGAAGAAAATAGCCCATGTAGTTAGCCGGGAGTTTTTTTTTTTTTTTTTTTTTGCTGATTCTAGGTAAGTAAGATTTTGAGGTCAGTGATAACAATGACTTTATGTTTGACCCCTATGAGGAAGTTGTGCTATTCCTAGAAAGCACTTTAGAATTCCAACAATTCATGATGACCAATGTCATATTTCCTTTTGGCAGATGAAAATGTTTGTGAAAAGGAGATGCATGAACAAAATTAAGTGAAAAACAAGGTATCTTGTGATAACACAGCTCCAATTCCAACTTCAGTGGCATCTACTTACACTATAAAACACTCTAGATCAGGCAGGACCAAAACAGTAAGAGACGAGAAATATTATTTTTACTCAGTGAAGGCACAGATTGCCTCACTTTTCCAGTTAGTCACGTCATTTTTTTTGTATCCCTTTGTTGTGGATAATATATGTAGTTACATATTTAGTGGTTGGTTTCTTCATCCGTTTTCAGCCCCACTCTGGTCGCGATGGCACCATTGAATAGATTTTATAAGCTGCTGGTTCACTGTGCATTCAGAAATCACTATTCTCAAGTCTAGGATTAAGAATGAGACAATGGAGTCTTGTTCTGAGTTTTCATAGACTTGCACTCACACGGTGCTAGAGTGGGATTAAAAACTAGTAAAGACAGCTACCCGTGAGTATGCGACTACATGCATTTCACTCACACAGATGATCCCTAGAAAACGGATTAAAAAGAAAATAAAAATGCTGGCGTGGTGCTTTAAAAGCAACCTTGAGATCACCCACCTGCATCTGGTAATAAGCTTCATAACGGCAGACTAATTGCTTTAAAGAATATGTTAGTAACTTAGTACAGATGTTGCACCACAAAAGACCAATTTTCCAAAGGAATGAAGTGAACAGTTTAATTACTGCACATTCAGCAAAGCTTACAACATATTGTATCCTGGGGTTCTTCATATTCTACGTATCAGCTTTTTTGACTTTTCCCTTTTCCCTAATTTTAACACAAAGAGCCAAAGAGGAATATTACAAATGTATTTTGTGCTAACAGCAGACTAACACCAGAAAAACACAAAAGGATTTATCTCTCTGGTTCTGCTTATTCTCTGAATACAATGCAAGCGACTGATAACTTCCGCATTACAATTTCCGCATGTCCATGAGCTGTTTATTTATAAGAGAAGAGAGAAGAATCACATTGCCTAAGAGATAACCTCACTAAACATGTATAAATTAATATCCCTAATCTGATAAGATGCATACAAATCACTCACAAAATGCACCTTGCATTCAAGTTTAAAAATTATACCTTATGTTGATATCCTTTTAATTTACAGCAGAATTGAAAAAGAAATAGGACAGTGGGTATGCTAAGGGTGGGTCATGGTAGACTAATCAGTTTTTATACTGCGGTAGCTTGAAAAGGATCTTGAGAAGGTTGTGATAAGTTTTGCACAAAAATAAACAGTGTTTGTAGAGCACCCCATCAAACCAGTATGATGTTACCTGCTCCATGCCAGAGAAACTCAGGACTTGTATCTTCTAGTTCAGAGATTCTCAACCTTTCTTACCTTGAGAGGCACATTAAAATCTAAGAGAGGGTCATGAGCCACATCCAGAGCCCCCCTGTAGTGACATCCAGCTCATGCTCGCTCTCTCACAAGTAGTGACACCCAGAGCCTTCAGTATCAGTATGACAGTCAAAGCTTCACCATGGAAATCACACTGAGACAGTATACTTACATCCAGGTGTTCCCACCTTACCCCCATTTAGTATATTAGGCACTCCAACAACACTATTGTAATGCCGTGATGCACTACTATGCTATATATTACACACCATGTGGTGTGCGGATGTTACCACTTCAATATGGCAGGGACAAAAATGAAAGAAAATGAAGGATGTGACGCCATGGTGCACTTAACCTCTGTCTCCTGACAGTGAAAAGATTTGGTGCACTCCAAAAAGTCTAGAAAATAGGGAGGCCAGAGAGGCTATTGATAGATTTTACTTGCCACACGAATACAAAGGTACAACTAGATAAATGATGGTTTAACAGAGATTCTAGCACATACCAGTCAATATTTTCTGAGTGCATGGCCCCTACATGCAGATGTAACCCTTGGACAGCTTGAATAAAATACCCCTGTCTCAAAGGTGCAGAGTCGAAGGAGATTATGTTAAACCAAAGTAGGAAAAGAAAGGAAATTGTTACACACTCAAAACATAGCAACAGTAACAGATAAATCCACCAACAGCCTTCTCTAATAACCACCTCCAGCCATACAGCAAAAGCTAGTTCTGGCAATGAGTGCTAGCCAGCACCCAGATTATATAGGGGATGGGAGTGGCTAACAGTGCACAGCTGAGAGCCTAAACTCTCCAGGACCTCTCAACTGAGCAGATTAACCCCTGCACTGAGGCAAGAAATTTACACCAATTAATATGAAGCTGAAGTGCTTCCAACCAGTGCAGGAGTAGGAGAAATCAGACGCTGCGGTATTTTGGCTCCTCTCTGTCAGGTTACACCAGTGACAATAGATAATAAAAGTAGCTAAAGACTATTCTGTTTCACCATACTGCTGAACAAAAAGGGGAATAAAACAAAACCAAAAAGTTGAATGTAAATAAAAGTGGTATCTCTGAATACATCAGGAAAATGCAAAAACTTTATTTTGCAAAAAAAAAGTATTTTAGTGTGTGATCCCGTGGTGTCTGTCTTTTAAAATGTGCATAAAAGCGTGGTCAGCCACAATTTGTGCATTTCTGAATAGAAGAACAATGCTGAACAGAGGCCAGACGGAGTCCATAGTAACTTTGCTGCCTCATTACTGTGAATTGATCAGACGGGAGTTTCATCTGAATCACGTCATTTAGAGATTTAGATGGAAACCCTGATGTAAGTGCTCAGCGTACAGCGCAGGATAAATGTGATCCCAAATGTTATGCAAAGTGTTCCCATCAAAAGCCACAAGAAAAACAAGCCCCCACTCAGGTCAGTCATCTGTCAATGGAAACAGAAATCCAGCGAATCTGTGCTTCCAAATCCAAATGCCCCCCTCATTTCTGAGCCTCACATTGTGCCTAAACCGCAGTTAGCATCCACGTTTGTATTTTCTGTAGTGATGATAGCCTGCTTAATTTACAGGTGCACATTTCCAGAAGCACAAGCTGGAAACAATGTACAGAAACTACAACGTACTGGACACCACAGTCTACGGTCACTGGCAGATTTGCAATTTTCAGTTCATGAAAAAGAAAAAGGATGTGGCACTCACCGTTTTTCTGAAAGTACTTTTATTTCTTATCTTTAAAAACATTGATACGGGGAGAAGTGTGGAGAGCAGGATGAACGGACAACGGCTATTTCTAGCTAATTGCCCTTCAACAGCACCCGTTGGAGCGCCATTATCACGAAACGGCGGTCGCCCGTTCATCCTGCTCTCCACATTTCTCCCCGGCTCCATGTTTTTAAAAATATGAAATAAAAGTCTTTTCACAAGAATGGTGAGTGCCACCTCCTTTTTCTTTTTCATGAACTGCAATGCCGTGTTTTTTTTCAGGTGAGCAGTCTAGTGATGAGCGAGTATACTCATTGCTCGGGTTTTCCCGAGCATGCTCGGGTGTCCTCCGAGTATTTTGGTGTGCTCGGAGATTTAACTTTTATCACCGCAGCTGCATGATTTGCGGCTGATAGACAGCTTGAATACATGTGGGGATTGCCTGTTTGTTAGGAAAACAAGAGCAACGAGTATACTCGCTCATCACTAGTGAGCACCCTTGCTACATACAGGTGTGAATGCATTTGATTACACAAGCAATTTAAACAGCAATAGGTGATTTTGGTGCCAGTTTTATTGCTCTCTATCCACAAAGAGATTTGTAATTTTCACTCAGCAACATTCACTGCTACTTGTTTCTGGCGAACACCCATGAAGTCAAAATTGTCATTACACCTGTAGATAAATTCCCAGAGCGGTGTAATTTCCAAAAAGGGGTAACTTGAGGGGGATTCTGCTCTTCTGGCAATTAGGTGCTCTGTACTGTTTATGGAGGCCGCAAACTATTCTGCAATAATTTGTTCTCCAGTCACAAATTTAGTATTGCCACATTCAACAGAAATTGTGTAACAAATTTTGGTGCAATTTTTACCCATTTCCTCATGTGACAATGTAAAATCTGGGGCTAAAACAACATTTTTGTGGTATAAATTTAATTATTTTTTCTTCAATGTCCAAGGTGTAAGGTTCTGTGAGTGGTGTCAATATGATCACTGCACTCATATATGAATTCATTGAGAGGTGTAGTTTGTAAAATGGGGTCACTTATGGAGGGGTTTCTGCTGTTCTGGCACTTCAGGGGCTCTGCCAATGTGATATATCACCCTTAAGTTAATCCGCCAAATTGTACACTACACTATGGTGCACTTTCACTTTGGAACGTTTTACTGTGCCTTAAAAGTAGTTTTACACCACATATGATATTTTGGCATACTCAGGAGAAATTGTGTAACATATCTTGTGGTCTATTTTGTACTATTATCCCTTTTGAAGATTCAAAACTTGAGGGCAAAATAACATTTTAGTGGAAAAAATTGTAATTTTCCATTGAGTAATGTTAAAAAAAATTCTGTGAAGTGCTTAAGGGTTAAGAATGCTTAATACAGCACTATATGAACTCTTCAATACAATGTTTCCAAAATTGGGTCTTTTATTGAGTTTTCTGCTGTTTTGACATGTCAGGAGTATTCGCAATCTGTTCCAGACAAAATTGGGCTTAAGAATTCAATTGGCATTCCTTCCATTCCGAGTCCTGCAGTGCTCCCAAGCAGTAGTTTTCCCCCACATATGTTGTATCAGTGTACTCTAGAGAAATTGGACAATAAATTGTATGGTCCATTTTCCTGTTACCTTTGTGAAAATGAAATATTTGGGGCTAAAGCATCATTTTGTGGGAAAAATGTATTTTTTCATTTTCATTGCTCAAAGATATAAAATCTATGATTCACCTGGGGGTTAAAGGCGCACATCACATCCCTCGATAAGTTACTTGAGCAGTGTAGTTTCCAAAATGGGGTCACTTGTGGGGGTTACCACTGTTTAGGCATTTCAGGGGCTCTGCAAATGTGGCGTGGCATCCACTATCTACTTTATCCAATTTTGCATTCCAAAATTGAATTAATGTTCCTTTCCTTGCAAGCCCTGGCATGTGCCCAAACAGCAGTTTTTCCACACATATAGATTGTGGCCATACTAAGGAGAAATTACACAATACAGTTTGGGGTCCATTTTCTCCTGTCACCCTTGTGAAAACAAAAAATTGGGGGCAAAAATGGTTTTATAAATTTTATTGGAAAATGAGAAATTGCTGATCAATTTTTAACCCCTCTAATTTCCTAACTAGGGATAAGCGAACGTACTCGGTGATACTTGGATATCACTCAAACATCTGGGTACTCGGATATGCTCAGCACTGCGAGCATTGACTGGTGCTTGGATTTGAAGCTCGAGTCACTGCCCGCATGTTTGGCACCTGTTACACAGCCAATAAGCATGCGTGGATTGCCTGCCAGTCACTGTACTGCCATAGCCATCTTGGTAGAGGCATTAGGGTGACTGGCTGGCCACATTTCCTCATGAGAGGTTAAAAAAGGACTGCCGTGGTTTGCTCGCCATTCCACAGCTCAGGGACAGTTCTGATTGGAGAGAGAGAGTACTTATACAAGTCTGTGTGCACAGTTTAACTAATCAGAGTCTTCTTGTGTTGATATTAGTACTGATGCTGAATCATCATGCTAACAGTCCTTCTAAGAGCTAATCTTTTGCTTTGCTTTTTGTGTCAGATACATTCTGCATTTAGCCTATGGACAGTTGCAGGAGCAGGGAGAGTGGCAGAATACAGATATGTAGCTCTCGCCGCTAAAGGGTTTACCACACTAAGCGAGATCGCTAACGAGATCGCAACTGCGTCACCATTTATGACACAGTAGCGATCTAGTTAGTGACTTAGCTTAGATGCCAAACACAACTCATCAGCGATCTGTGATTCCAAACACATCTCATCAGCGATCTGTAAAATGACCTCTGCGGTCGTTGGGAAAACCTAGTCCCACCTGCGATGCTGGTGAAGTCGTTCATAAAGGGTGTCACACTCAGCGATTCAGGCTCACCAGCGGGACACCAACGACCAAAAACGGCTCAGAACGTTCATAAGCGATCAGCGACATCTCAGCAGGGGCCACATCGCTGCTACATGTCACACACAGCTAAGTCGCTAACGAGATCGCTACTGCGTCATAAATGGTGACACAGTTGCGATATCGTTAGCGATCTCACTTGCGATCTCGCTTAGTGTGGCATACCCTTTAATCTACAACCAGGCATGATCACGTGTGGTAATGGCTGTAACTTGGTGGAGACTTAAGCTTTGGTAGCTCACACACGTACCATGTTTGGCTTACATGCTCAACTTAGTAGTCCAGCAGTTTTTGAAAACCTACCCAGGTTTGCAAGAACTTCTGGTCAAGTTACATCACATCAGCGCCCATTTCCACAAGTCAGTTGCAGCTTCCGCTGCTCTGGCAGTGTTGCAACAGTGCATGCAAATGCCAGCTCACCGACTCTAGTGCACCAACACCACATGCTGAAACTCCACACTGCACATCCTGGAAAGACTTTTTGAGCAGCAGAAGCCATTTGTTGAATGCCAGCTCCAACACGCCGTTGGTATTCTGGTCAGCCTCTGCACCTAAGAACTGAAGAGTGAGCATGGATGTCTGACATTTGTGTAGTTCTCCAAGACTTTGAGGACTCCACAAAGATGGTGAGTGGCGATGATGCCATTGTTAGAGCAATGATTCCGCTTCTGTGCCTACTTCAACAGTCTCTGCTGACAATTAAACATGGAGCTTTGCATGCGTACCAGATATAGATGGAGGAAGACATGAGACAGGGAGATAATACCCAACCTCATCTCATCTGCTTAAATCAGACAACAATTAGAAGATGGAGGTTAAGGAGGAACAGGAGCAGGCTGGGAAGTATTGGCTGTTGGGACCTTGGCATATATGGCAGACTTTATGTACCGCTCGCTGCCTTTCCCGTGACCCTCATGTTACATTCATCTTGGCCAAAAAAGAGTACTGTGTC
>VIAB01025323.1:9098-20227 GCA_009801035.1 Oophaga pumilio | reverse complement strand
GGCTTGTTGGAAGAGGTAGGTCTTCAGGTTCCTTTTGAACAATTGAAACGGGAGGCTAGAGCCTGATGTGTGGGGTAGAGAGTTCCAGAGTATAGGGGAAGTACAGAAGAAATCTTGTATGCGATTGTGGGAAGAGGAGATAAGAGGGGAGTAGAGAAGGAGATCTTGTGAGGATAGGAGGAAATGTAATGATTTCATGCCTTTTTAATGCTTTCTGGTTATTGCTCAAGTTTTTAATGGATTAAACATCCAAAATTGTACATTATTTGTTTATGCTTTTATCTTTTTTCATGTATGTTTATATAGCCATCAGATTCTTCAAAATTCAGGGTTTTTTTCTGATACAAAATTAAGCATAGCACTGATTGTTCAGTTTTGATAGAATTTGACTTTTGCCATATGTATACAAGTCTCGGTAACGGCCATATGTAAAAATGTGCAAAGCTTTGCAGGGAGTGGCGCATCAGAGCAAAGCCAGTCATCATAATTTACAACATAAGTGATGTAAATTATGACAGAAATGTCCAGGATCACTGGAGTAGGTTTCTGTTGCAATTTATGCCATTTTGTGATGTAAATTATGATGATTTTGTCTGCTGTACTCCGAAAAGAGATTTCCCATTTCTACATAAGAGCTTAGAAGGATTCAATTAGTCAGCTTTTAATCACATGATGTCATAGATTTAATGGAAAAGAGAAGAACTAACTTGGTAGAAAGGCAAAATGAGCAATTGTACGTACACAGTAATATATAATATGATGACCGCAATAAATTAAGAGTGAAGTCTTATGAGATGCATTCTCCAACCAAGTGCAAAAATTGCACAAAGATGTGGTATATTATATAAACCCTCTCACAGAAGAAAAAAGCTCCCAAGAATAATAATAATAAATAATCATTTTATTTAGATATTACCAACATATTGTGCAGCACCTTTCTTTATCCTTCCAAACCAAGAGGTCAAGGCAAGGGTTAGGGATAGCTGCATCCCCTATTTAATAGGTCTACTTATCATCTTACCCCAAAGGCAGAACATTAGCCACCATACTGTGTTTTCCCACTGATTCTGCTTTACTCCTGCTGTGATAAGGTAATTTAATGGAAAACATTGCTACAATTTCACACATGCGGCAAGAGATTCTGGGTTATGAAATGCAAATTAGCCATCACAAAGAATCACTTCACTTGTTGCTTTCATCTACTGGAATTAGTTAATTGTAGTATTTGCTGCTTGGTGGTTATTAATGTCTACACCTTTTATCGTTTTGAGTGCTCAATTATTTTAGATGGTATATGTTTATTCTTAAATAGAAAAGCTATGAAATGGAAACACATTTATTAAATACACATTCTAATAAAACAGAGCTTTTTTCAAAGATATAATTAAAGAACGCAATTATAAATACTTTTAAGCAAAATTAGAGTATATAGGGAAGCATCCTTGCACAGTGTATGAATAATGCAATATTACATTAATGCATGACATGCTGTGCTGTGCATGCTGAGCCTATTGAGTTACACAGCTTCTGGTTGCAAAAACATGCAAACACACAGTTTAATCTTTTAGGATATGTTCACATGATGTGATTGCACTGCTTTTGAAAATGCAGATAAACGTTTTCAAAATGAAGATGAAATGATACTTTTTTTCCTATAATATTTACAAAAATTAAAAAATGAAGTGCTCTTGCATTTTGCGAATACACCCTAAATCGGACCTGAAGTGCCCCAGGACAGGACTGTTTATTGGACTCAGTTGAAGTAAGAAAAGGTTTAAATAACTGAAAGTTATAATGATTTTTTTCTTACAAAACCATATATGAATCCAATTATTCTAAGGAGTTTTGAGGAGATTGGTCTAATGCCATTGGATGTGTGTTTTACAGATCATAATACAGTACAACTTTCAGTTCAGGACTATATTGTGCACTGTATTAGGTTTATGTATTTCGGCATTATGTTCAGTACTATGAAATATTGGCATACTGCTAATATCGGCACACTAATTGGACACTATAGTGCTTGTGAGTCAAGGGGGCCCAGCACCCTTTCTCCTGCCCAATGTCACAATTTCAATGGTATCTGACATATAGTGATTACAATAGTGGAACAGGGAGCGGTTAGCTCCGTGTGCCACTATTCAGTCTGTGCATCTAAATGTCAGGTCATCAGCTGCATTGACATCAGTAGATCATACAATATATGCTGAATGGAGCCTCTGTCCTCATGCTGCAGAAACCTAAGCAGTGCAGGGGAAAAGTGAGTAATTTTTCTTTGCTATTTTCTTCATTCAGTTGGGAGGAATTGTGGGTGCATTATATCGTGTGTGGAGGATGTGATTGGTATTATACTTTGTGTGGGGTCTATGAAATCTATCATTTGGTAAGAGGGGCTGTGAGGATGTCATGTTGTATGGGAATGCTGCAGGTGACATCATACGGTGTTAAGGGACTGTTGGAGTCATTATAATGTGTTAATGTGTGTGTGGGCCAGGAAGCGCCTTGTTATCATACTGTGTAGAGATGACTTTCCGGGCCATCATACTGTGTGGGGGGTTGTGAGGGAAATAATACTATGTATGAGGGGCTGTGGTAGCTATTATGCTGCATAATGGGCTGTGGATGTTACTGAATTGTGGGGGCAATCATACTGTATGGGGCTACAATATTGTGTGTGGGACTATGGGAACAACATACTGTGTAAGTTGAGGCAATTAGGGGCCATCATACATGTTGAGGGAGTTGTGCAGACCATTGAATTGTGTAGGGGGCTCTAGGAGACATTGTACAGCATGGTGGGCCCATAGTACTACTGTATGTTTATGATTATGGGGGCCATCATACTATGTGGAGAACGGCAGCACTTACTCTGGATTTTCTTTGCAGCATGTAAATAAGGATTGTTATGCTCTTCCAAACATGTAAATCATATGTGAGAAGCAGATGTATAGAGCAGATTAGGAAGCTGAGCTCATTCTATACACAGCTGGTGCCACTGTGTTACACAGCCTGCACAGGCTTCTAACACTAGTGGCTTTAGAGAAGATTGTTAATTTAAAATTTGCCATATAGTGTCTTAGTCCCTAGGGAGTCTTCAAAAGTATGTAAAAAATACATTAGTAAAAAATAAAAAAAATGAAAAAGCTTAGTTTAAATCACTGCACATTAGAATTCCAAAGATAGAGAAATAAGCATATTTGGCATGACCTAAAGATTAGCAAACCTCTGTGAAGTGAATTGAATTTGCCTCAAATTGTCTAAAAAATTCAGATTCTCTTTAACTCCTTCCCGACATGCGCCATATAAGTATGGCGCTGCGGGAGCTGAGTTTTGGCAAACGGCTGTGCATATACTGCTTCACATTTGCTCTCAATTAGTGCAGCAAAGATCAAATGCAGGTATTAGCTCTATATGAGAGATGACACCCTGCAGCAATGCCCACGATCAGTGCTAGCATCGATCGCAGGCGTTTAACCCCTCTGATGCTGCTGTCAATAATGATGGCAAAATCGATGGTCATCGCAGAGGGAGCTCCCTCTCTGCCCCATTTGCACAACACAATTGCGAGGGCACTCAGGAACGGTGTCCTGTTAGCTCCTTGAAATTTTCCCAAAAAATGAAGTATTTCTCCCTTAAAATTATTTCAATTGCACATGTTTTGTTATACACATTTATGTTGTGGGTCTGATTCCTAGGGAGACCAGATCACAAAAAAAGAAGATAATTGTTTATTTAATGAATGTAAGTGTGTGCAGAGAGATGCTGGTATTGCTTACTGAAGAAGGGGAACTACAGAGCAATGAAGAGCGATAAAGACAACATGAGAATGAGGAAAAGTTGGGAGAAAGCCCTTACCCACCAGTACAGCGGGATTGCCCCCTTAAAACATATACTGTCATGGCTTGAAATCATTCCAGAAAATGAAGTATTTCTCCCAGAATATTACTGCAATTACACATGTTTATGTTCTTTGTGTGTATTGGAACAACATAAAAAAGCAGAAGAAAAGGTAAATTGGACATAATTTCACACAAAACCACCAAAAGAGGAGAAACTTGGCACATTTTCAAAATTTTGGCTAAGTAACTTTGTTTCATGCATGTGAAGTTCGTTCAAACTCAACTGTGGCAAGTAAGATATGTGGGCAATATTAATATCACACCTGAAACCAGATAAAAAGGGGAGAAGTTGACTCAATATTTGCATTGTGTGTCTGTGCGTGCCACACTAAGCATGGAGAACAGGAAAAGGAGAAGACAATTGTTGGAGGACTTGGGAACCAAAATTGTTGAAAAATATTAACAATCCAAAGGTTACAAGTTCATCTCCTGAGAGCTTGATGTGCCTTTGTCCACAGTGTGTAACACAATCAAGAAGTTTAGAACCCATGGCACTGTAGCTAATTTCCCTGTACGTGGACGGAAGAAAAAAAATCATGAAAGGTTGCAATGCAGGATAGTCAGGATAGTGGTTAAGCAGATCTAATCAAGTTCCTAAGAAATTGAAGCTGTCCTGCAGGCTCAGGGTGCATCAGTATCAGCTTGAACTATCTGTCGACATTTGAATGAGGTGAAATGCTATGGCAGGAGATTCAGGAGGACTCCACTGTTGACGCAGAAATATAACAAAGCTAGACTGCCGTTTTCCAAAATATATGTGAGTAAGCTAAAATCCTTCTGTGAAAGTGTCTTGTGGACAGATGAGACCAAGATAGAGTTTTTTTATAATAATGCATATCATTCTACTGCTTACTGAAAACAGAATGAGGCCTACAAAGAAAAGAACAGTACCTACAGTCAAATATGGTGGAGGTGCAAAGATGTTTTGGGGCTGTTTTTCTGCATCAGACACTGGGTGCCTTGAATGTGTGCATGACATAATGAAATCTGGAAATTACCAAAGAATTTTGGGTTGCAATGGAGTGCCTAGTTCCAGAAATCTAGGTTTGTGCCCTAGATCATGGGTCTTCCAGCAGGAAAATGACTCAGAAATGAATAGAAACAAAGCATTGGAGAGTTTTGCAGTGGCTAGCAATGAGTCCGGATCTAAATCCCAATAGAAAGATCTTATATTGCTGTTGGGAGAAGGCACCCTTCAAATACGAGAGACCTGGAACAGTTTACAAAAGAAGAGTGGTCCAAAATTCCAGTTGAAAAGTGTAAGAAGCTAGTTGATTGTCATAGAAAGCGATTCATTGCAGTTATTTGTTCCAAAGGGTGTGCAACCAAATATTATGATGAAGGTGCCAAAAAAAATTTCTGGCCCTTTTTTGGGGTTTTGCTTGAAATTATGTCTTTTTTTTCTCTTTTTCTTTGTGTTGTTCCAACATATAAAGGAAATACACATCTATATAATGAAGCATGTGTAATTGCAGTAATTTTCAGAGAGAAATACTTCATTTTCAGGAAAATTTTCAAGCCATGACAGTATATGTTTTCAGGGGGCAATCTCACTGTACTGGCAGGTCAGAGCTTTGTCCCAATTTTACTCATTCTCTTGTTGTCTTGATCACTCTGTGGTTCCCCTTCTTCTGGGATCAATGCCAGCATCTCTCTGCACACACTTACAATCTTTAAATAAACAATTATCTTCTTTTTTTGTGATCTGGTTTCCCCAAGATTAAGACCCACAATGTTTATCATTGCAGGCAATAAAATAAAACCAAGAGCCACATCCTCCACCAAACAGTATGCAAGAATTTTGTATACTTGAAGCTGCATTGCTGACTCTGAAACCATAGCCAGCTGATACTGATACATAGAGATACATGTGTATAAAGCAGTGTATTTCTATGTTAACTGTATTCTAGAGGGAAAATTAATGTCAGATTTTTTCCTCAAATAAGAATGCTAAAAAATATTGACAAGCAATTACAAAAATTTATTTTCTCTTCTTTTGATTTGGTCTCCCTTGGAATCAAACCTACAGCTTAAATCATTACAGACAGCAGTTAAAGCTTAGAGCCACAGCCTCCATCAAACAGTAAGGGAAAATGCTGTATACTTAAAGTTGCATTGCAGGCTCTGACCCTACAAGTAGATTATACTGGAACGTAGGGATACATCTAGATATAGCATTATATTTTCATGTACCTGTATCCTAGAAGTAAAGAAAAAGTCAGGTTATTTTCTTTCTATAAAATTACTAAAAAAAGAAAAACAATGACAATAAAGTTATTTTTAATGCTCTATTTTAAAAAATAATAAACATCACAAATCAGCAGATAAAAGACATATTTGGTGTCACTGTAATTGTAAGAACTCACAAAACACAGCGATCAGAATATTTACACTGATCGGTATGTGGCATAAAAGTGTTTTTTTATCCATTAAGCCCATAACAAATGTAATAAAGAAAAAATATAATGCTGAGGCAGTAAATGCTACATTTTTCTTCACATTTTTTGCAGGTGTTCTCACCACAAGATGCAATAACAATCTTCTCTAATTATTGCATGTTTGCTGTGTTTATTTTCTGCATTTTTCCTCTTATTTGATGTTTTTGGTATAGATTAGTATACTTTCAAACAGCAAACTGGTGGGTACAGGTGCAAACTGAGAGTAGCCATCTCTATACATAACAAACAAACTAAATTGCACTCTGTAGTGCTATAGCATGTAAGAATTAAATATAGGAAATTTGAATTGCATTACTTCTCTAGATAATAAGAAAAAATGGAGAGACTTAGCACATAATTTGGCCAATTCATGCATCCCTAGCAGCCAATGACAAGGCGATCTCCTGTTGCTGGTAATCTATCCAATGTGAATGCTCTCCTAGGCTGAAGCCTGCATTTATGGGTAGCTACTAGGTAGGATCTTGCTGCAATTAATACCTCCACCGGCTGGTGGGTGGAGTGCTCGGTCAGAGAGCCAATATAAAGTGGTGACCAAAAGTTGTTTTTTTTTGAAAATGTGATTACTTCAGTCTGGTTGTTGTAATGTCATTTTCATGGTGATGAATTGAAAGTGCATGAAGTTGTCATCATGCAAGACCTTGACAAAAATGCTTTAGAATATACTGTAGGTATGGTCATTTAATTAAATAAATCTGACTACCAAAAGTTTTGCATATACTATTTATTGATCACAACATAGAAAGTAATTCATTGTTACAATGCCATAGCTTAGTATTTTGTAGCATAACCTCTTGCTTTAATTATTTCACCACACGGAGGGGGCATTGAATTCACTAGAGTATTCAAGATATCCTTAGGAATCTTGCTCCACTCCATTTGCAAATCTGCAAACAATTCATCTTTATTGCTGTGGGTACAAGCCTCAACTCATCACCCTAACTCATCCCAAATGTGCTCTATAAGGTTTAAATCCAGTGATTGGCTTGGCCATTGCAACAGGCGAACATTTTTCTTTGCTAACCAATTTTTCACTAAATTGGATGTATGCTTAGGATCATTGTCTTGCTGGAATTTCCAGCCTCTGCCTACTTTGGTTTTACCATGTGGCAGCATTACATTTTGCAGTATATCCTTGTACATGGTAACATTCATATTTCCATCAATTCTATGCATAGAGCCAATGGCAGATGCAGAAAAGCAGCCACAATCCATGACACTGCCACCACCATGTTTTTCGTTAGGTGTTTGGTACCTTACGTCATTATGTTTTCCAATTGGGTGGTATATATAGTGCTTGCCATAACTTTCAAACAGATTGTACTTGGATTCATCCAACCACAACACCTTAGACAAATCGGTCTCTTTCCATTGGCTGTGTCTTTGGCAACTAAAGTTGGACCTTCCTGTTCTTTGTAGAGTTGAAAGGCTTCTTGCTGAAGCTTGTGCATTCAACCCTATTGCTCTTAGCTGTCACTCTCCAAATAATAAGTTTCCTGACATCTGGTGATAAATTTAGCTTTGTCTTTGCCATGTTTTAACCGAAAATTCACAGATAAAAAAACTTTAGGCAAAATTCGACTGCCCATGACAAAATATGCAAAACATTTGGACCAGCAAATGTTGAAAACTAACACATAAAGGGAAAAAACAATATGACACAAAATTTTCATCTTTATAGCTGATAGCCATTTGCTTCTGGTTTACTAAAATCACCAGGAAAATGGCATCACAACAAGTAGACAGAAGTTACCACACTTTAAAAAAAATGCAAAACTTTTGGTCACCACTAGAGTTGAACGAAACAGGTCGGTCAGATTCATAAGTCGCCGACTTTCGGCAAAGTCGGGTTTCGCCGAGCGAAACCAGACCATAGCGTCAAGTCGGCCATGCGTTCGGCAAAACAAGCGCCAAAGTCGGTTTTCCCATAATGCATAGTGCCTTTTTTCAGCCAATGAGCAAGGACGTACACTGTGGGCAACGAGATGACATGGGCAGCGTCCACCACCATCTTAGAAAAGGGCATTGCAGTGATTGGCTTGCTTTGGGTGGCGTCATAGTATCTATAAAAGCCCTGACCATCGACCGCCATTTTACTTCTGTTGATCTTAACAGTAGGGAGAGGTTCCTGATGCTGTTTATCAGTAGGGAGAGAGTTTGGGCTGGAAAGAGAAGTTCTTCAGTGCTTGTGCTAATAGCAATTGTGCTGTACACTTAGTGTGCAGTGACAGGGGAGGATTCTCTTGTGTGCAGCAGCGCTGGTTAGTAGGCTGTCTGATAGCTGTATTGCTGTGTGTACACTGCTGTGCAGACTGCTTTTTACGCAGCAGTGCACTAATACTTTTATTCTTTTTTTCTGCACAGTAACCGAGCATTCATTTTTTCCCACACCGTATAGAGCTGTACGCTCCTCACACACTACCGTGTACCGGCTGGTATCACGGACAAATACATGCTGACTATCTGTGTGTGACTCCGGAAATCTATACAGAGATTTCAATTTTCCCCTACACTATATACACCTGGTTCTTCTGATACAGTACCTTTTATCTGCCTTTTGTATTACGGTCAAATACATACTGAGAGAGCGTCTGTGTGTGACTCCGGAAATTTATACGGAGATTTACATTTTCCCCTACACTGTATACAGCTGTACGCTTCTGATAGAGTACCTTTTTTCTGCCTTTTCTATTATGGTCAAATCCATACTGAGAGAGCGTCTGTGTGTGACTCCGGAAATATATACGGAGATTTACATTTTCCCCTACATTGTATACAGCTGTACGCTTCTGATACAGTAACTTTTTTCTGACTTTTGCATTACGGTCAATTCCATACTGAGTGAGCGTCTGTGTGTGACTCCGGAAATATATACGGATATTTAAATTTTCCCCTACACTGTATACAGCTGTACGCTTCTGATACAGTACCTTTTAATTGCTTTTGTGTTACGGTTAAATCCATACTGAAAGAGCGTCATTGTGGGACTCCGGAAATATATACGGAGATTTACATTTTCCCCTACATTGTACACAGCTGTACGCTTCTGTTAAAGTACCGTTTTTCTGCTTTTTGTATTACGGTCAAATCCATACTGAGAGAGCGTCTGTGTGTGACTCCGGAAATATATACAAAGATTTAAATTTTCCCCTACACTGTATACAGCTGTACGCTTCTGATACAGTACCATATATCTGCTGGTATTTTTGGTACATTTTCCCAAATATGAGGAAGTATGGTGGAAGAGGCCATGGACGTGGGCGGGTGGTGGGCTAGCTGGTACTGATGGTGGTGGTGGTGCATCTGCTGGTAGTGTCAAAAGCTCAACAGCACCTAAAGCAGCAGGTGTTGAGCCTGCATCATCGTCTGGCTCCAGAAGGCCTGGAAGGCTCCCTTTTCTGGGAGCAGGTAACCCGCTTTTAAAGCCGGAGCATCAGGAACAGGTTTTGGCTTACATTGCTGAAACAGCCTCCAGCTCTATCGCCTCCTCTTCTGAAGTTTCAAAAACTGCAAGCACTGAGTCATCAGTGCAGACTCCTGGTCAGGAATGACACCTTTCCTTGTGTCCTTCACCCCCAACAAAAGTGAAGGATGCGGCAGGCCACACTTCAGATTACTCCCTGGAGCTCTTTTCACATACCATGCCTGGGTTATCAAGTGAAATACTGAATTCACAATTCCAAGATGAATATGATATGGAGTTCAATGATGCATAGCCACTGCTATCTGATTCTGCTGGTACATTCACCCAGAGAACTGCATTGCCCTTGCAGTCTACTGAGCCAGATTCTGACCCTGATGAAGCTCAGGTGCTCCTTCCTGCATACTATACCACCTTACACGGTGACACAGAGGAAGGTGCACATGAAATTGAAGAGGAGGTGATGGATGACCCAGCTGTTGACCCGGATTGGCATCTATTGGGGGAAGAGGGTGCCACTGGCAATAGCTTAGAAGAGGAGGAGGATCCGCAGCAGGCATCGACATCGCAGCTGCAGTTATCTGGCAGCCCCTAACAGTCCAAAAACGTGTTAAAAAAAAACAAAAAAAGTTGCAGGACAGCTTGTTAGGGATCGAGTTCCCACTGCTGCACAAGTGGAATCAAGAGCCAGTCCAGCTGCAGTCCCCCATCCATCTCTGGCAGCAGTGGAGCCTGCTCAGCAGAGACATCGGTCCCAGCATCTCGCCCGGTTTAATACTGTGCAGAGGCTTGCTGCTGCCTCTCCTTGTTCCTCTATTGTAACCAGTGCTGGAGTAGGCAGCTCTGGGACTAAGTCCTCTGTTTCTCCGTCTGAGCATGTCCAGGACAAGATCTCCCATTGGAGATCAGGAGTCACATGCTCGATTACAGCAGCGACTCCCATTGGTCCTCCTGGAAGGTCCTGAAGCTGTTTGTGCTCTGGAGCAGTTTCCCATTGGTCCTTTCTGGAAGGTCTTGTAGTTGCTGCTGCTATAAAAGGCTTGCATGACCGCACGGCCATGCGCTAGTATCAAACTTGTTACATGCTTTGCGCCAGTGTGGTCATGTATGCATGTGATTAGGGCTCGGCTGTAAAACGCCATTAGAATACCGGCACCTCTGGTGAGGAGTTTGTATGCACGTGTTCAGGGCCCGGCTGTAAATAAGCCTCTAGAATACTGGCTACTCCGGTGAGGAGTTGGTTGTCTGCGTTTCTGACTGCATGACCACAGACTGCAATTTGTTCAGCAGTTATTTGTGTCTCCTGTGAGGTTATGTCACGCTGTATAGCAGATATATATATGAGATGTAAGT
>VIAB01025314.1:0-10400 GCA_009801035.1 Oophaga pumilio | reverse complement strand
AAATATGTAAAAATTATAATTCTCAATATTAGGGGGTTCAAAAACTAGCTTTTGCAATAGAAAGCATGTTTAATGTGTGACAAGCGGCCAAACATAAAAACCAGAAATAAATCTGGTATCACTGTAATCACACCAACCCGGAGAATAAAGTCATCTAATCAATTATACCACACAAGGAAAGGCGTAAAAAAAATCAAACCAATTCTTCACTACTTTAGTTTTGTTTAATCTAACTTCCAAAGATCGCAGTAAGGCTCAGCGCACACTTATCCTGCGCGATGCGCTGAGCACTTGCATTGGGGTTTCTGTGTAAATATTTGAAAAACGTGATTCAGATGAAACCCCCAGCAGAAGATTTTCTAAAATGGGGCAGATGGAGGCACTGTTGATGCCATAAGACCTGTAATCTGATGGTTTCCATCTTTTAGGATTGCAAAAAAGTGCAGTCGGTCACAGTTTTGTGCACTTCTGAAAAGGACACCGCTGAACAGAGGCCAGATGGAGTTCAGAGTAACTTTGCTGCCTCGTTATAGTGATTGGATCTTTCAGGAGTTTCATCTGTCACATCACTTGGAGAATTAGATGGAAACCATAGAGTAAGTACTCATCGTAGAGAGCCAGATTAATGTGATCCCAAACGTTATGTAAAATGTTCCAAATAAAAGCTTCAAATCAGTAATATAAAGGCTCTGAAAAAGCAAAATGTCTCCTCTTCCCTCAAAGGAAATTCAGCAAATTTCAAACTCAAAATGCCCCCCTCCCTTCTGAGCTCCACAGTGAACCTAAACCACATACAGCATCCACATCCGCTTGGCATTTATGAATTGATGAGAGCTCGCCTAACTTATGGGTGCATGTCTCTAGAAGCATGAGCTGGGTATAACATACTGATCATTACACCGTACTGGTCACAACAGCGTACTGATCAATACAATGTTAGTTTGCAATTTTGTCTCTGTAGCATTCATTGCTGCTTGTTTATGGAAAACACCCATGGAATCAAAATCATCACTACACCTGTAGATAAATTCCCTAAGAGGTATAATTTCCAAATTAGGGCAGCTTAAGGGGGACTTTTGCTCTGTATATGGAGTCCAAAAACTATTCTACAAACATCTGCGCTCCAGTAGGCATATGGCGCTCCATCCATTCAGAGTCCCCCGATATGGCTAAGCAGTACTGTACAACCACAAATTATGGTGCTTTTACCCAATTCTTGTGTGAAAATTTAAAATCTGGTGTTAAAATAAAATTTTGATGGTAAAAATGTAGTTATTTTTTCTTCACTGCACAATGGTATAAAATTCTGTGACACGCTCATGGTGTCAATATGATCAATGCACCCCTAGATTAATTCATTGAGATGTGTTGTTTGTAAAATGGGGTGACTTATGAGAGGTAGTGCTGTCCTAGAAACTCAGGGGCTCTCCTAGTGGGTCATGGCACCCTCAGACCATAACAGTAAAATCTGCACTATAGTATGGCTCTCCTTCCCTTCTGAGCTTTGTACTGTGCCTGAAAAATATTTCCGTATTACATGTAGGGTATTGGTGCACTCAGGAAAAAATGGACCTCAGTATGCATTTAAAAATGTTCTATTAGCCCTTTGAAAATTTAAAAACTTGGGGATAAAACAACATTTTAGTGGTAAAAGTGTAATTTATTATTTCATACTGCTCATTGGTATAAAATTCTGTGAGGCACATCTGTCAATATGATCACTGCAACCTAGATTAATTAACTGGGGAATGTAGTTTGTTAAAATAAATTGACATATGGGAGGTTTCTGTTGTTGTGGCACCTTAGGGGCTTTACTAATGTGACATGGCACCCTCAAACTAGTCTAGCAAAATTATTGTGCCGCTTTCTTTCTGAGCTTTGCACTGCACCTCAAAAGTAGAGATGAGCGAATATTTTAATGTTCGGTTCAGATTTCGATCGCTGAATTTGCAATATTCGCCGGTTTATTCATTGTATATTCACCGAACATAACCAAACACCATTCAAGGCAATGGGAGGCAAAAACAAACGCATGCATAACACGTTCTAATGGCCCCAAAAGCTGCCAAAACACATTATATTATGTGGAGACACCAATAAAGTTGCTTTAATTCACCCACAGTACACAATGTAGCATGGCACTCCAACAATCAGCCCAGCATGAGATATCGTGGTCTGGGCCAGCATTTACAGCTTTCAATTGAATGTCACAGTAAGATGAGGTGGGTGAAGGATCGGTGTAGGCCTCCTGTGCTGGAAGCCCTGATACCACATGCATCAGCTCAACCTGCTTTTATGCTCAGCCACACTCAGGTTGCACAAATATCATATAAATTTCGTAGACTACTATTGTCAGAAAAATCTAAGGATAGTAACACGGGTACTTAACTCCGAGGAAGTGGAGGCATGACAATCTCTGTAGCCTATTGCTACAGGCAACACACATGAAGGAGACCCAACTAAAGTTAATGTTACACACCACCAAACTGGCATCAATTTCACCACAGTAGAAATAGTATAATAGGGACCGATAAGTCTTCCACTACGCCCAATCCAGCAGATAGACACCCATCCATGAGTGTTCACATTTCCAAAAATTATTGGCAGGCACCACCAAAATGGCATCAATTTCACCACAGTAGAAATAGTATAATAGGGACAGACAGGTCTTCCACTACACCCAATACAGCAGATGGAAACCCAACCAGGAGTGTTCACATTTAAACAAATGAGTGCCTTACACCACACAAGTGGCATCAATTTCATGAGAATCAAAATAGTTTAATATGGACCAAAAGGTCTTCCATTATACCCAATTCAGCAGATGGATACCCAACCAGGAGTGTTCACATTTCCAAAAATTACTGGCAGACATCACAAAAGTGGCCTCAATTTCACGAGATTAGAAATAGCATAATAGGGACCAACAGGTCTTTCACTACACCCAACAAGTAGTGTTCACATTTCCAAAAAAATATTTGCAGACACCACTGAAGTGACATAAATTTCACTAGAACAGAAATAGTATAATTGGGACTGACACGTCTTCCACTACAGCCAACTCAGCAGATGTAGACCAAGCATGACTGTTCACATTTCCACAAATTTGTGTTAATATCTGCACCAGCAGCAGCCAATGCAGGCACAGAGGCCACACTAAAGATATCACAGAGTGCAGTTAGGTGACATTAATGCAACATGCTTAAAAATTCAATATCGCCTAGTCTGTACAGTCTGCGATTGTGGTGCAAAAGTCATTGGAGATCCATGACTTGCTCATCTTGATGAAAGTTAGGCAGTCTACACTTTCAGGGGACAGACGGCTATGCATATCCTTCAGGATACCACCAGCAGTGCTGAAGACACGTTCTGAGAGAATGCTGGCTGCCGGGCATGATAAAACCTCCAAGGTGTGAGAGGTGAGCTTAGGCCAAAATGTGAAAGCATCCAAACCCTCCCTGATAGTATGGATATTTAGTTCTAGATACTCCTGCATCATTATCTCCATTCGTTCATCATGTGTAAGACTTGGATTCTGTTGTGCTGGTGCATGAGCTGGTGTAAAAAAGTGTCAAAGGACTCACAGAAATTGCTTCTTCCATTTACACTACTGCAGCTTTTGCTGCTAGTGTTTTGGGATTGACGAATTGTTGTGTCGAAGGTTGTAAGTCTAGAGCTGCATTGCGAACTGAATACTTCACTGCTATCTTGTGAAAAGCTCTCTTAAGGTTGTGTAAAAGTATGTTTCAATATTACTGCATTTGCAGGTCACTTTCCAGGGTTGGAAGCATCTGGCAAAATTTGGTGTTATAACGTGTATCTAACAGAGTAGCAACCCAGTAGTCAGCAGCACTATTTCTAGTAATAACTATACGGGATCATGTTGCCGATAGTGCAGCAAGAAGGCACTCATATGTCGTGCTCTACCATGAGGTTCAAGCCCATGCTGTGTTGGTGGCTGGGTAACATTGATGCTTGTTTCCTCCATTCCCTCCCACCAACCATGAACAACAGAAAGGGGAGGATTATCCTCTTCATCTCCTAACAGTTGCTCGCCCATTACCTCTTCCTCCTCCATTTGTTCCTCGGATCTTACATCTTTACTAACAGTTTGTCTGTTATCACTAGCCCCCCTCCAACACAGTAATCCACCCTATCTTGGCACCTACTTGTGTAATGATAGTCTGGAACTTAGAGACAATGTTATCCCTTCCGCATCCTCCTCTGCTTCCTCCTCTTCTTCTACGACCACCATCTCCTCCTGCAGGCTATTCAAAGTCTGAACCAGCATATAGATGACCGGAATGGTGATGCTGATGATGGCGTTGTTAGCGCTAACCATCTTATTAGCCATTTTGAAACTGTACAGAAGGGTACAGAGGTCCTGAATCTGAGCCCACTCTGTAAATGTGATATGCGCCAACTCTGTACTGCATTGGCCCAGGTTATACGACATGATAAACGGCATCAGGGCTTGTTGCTGCTGCCACAGTCGCTGCAACATGTGTAGAGTGGAATTCCACCATGTCGGCACATCACATATCAACTTGTTAGCTGGCATGGGCAAAGACCACAGTATCGACACAAGTCGATTACATGAGGAGTGCAAACGGCGGTAATGAGTGCACAGCTTATCTGCTTTCTGTAGCAGCTCACCCATGCCAGGATAATGACGGAGAAAACTCTGTACCACCAGGTTGAGGATGTGAGCCATGCAAAGCACGTGTGTGAGCTTTCCTCGCCATAGGGCCGCCACCAAGTTCACACTGTTATTGGACATGGCATTCCATGTTTGCAGGTTCAGCAGAGAGAGCCATTGATCAAACTCAGCCTGGAGAGCTGTCCACAACTATTCAGCTGTATGACTGCGATCTCCAAGGCATATCAATTTTAACACTGCCTGATTGCGGTGAGCCCTGGCTGCACAATACGGAGATGGTGGGGATTCGCTCTGCACTGTTGGAACGCGTGTTTCATTAAGACAGAGGTTTTGGGAGCAGGTGGAGATCATAGAGGAGTCAGAAGCAGTAGAAGAAGTGTTAAATTTAGCGGTTTGTCCTGCAAGCCTTGTGGATTCCAAGACTTGTGAAGCAGCACCAGCCCCATAGCCAGCAAAGTCACCCAGTGCCCAGTCAGCGAGATGTAACGCCCTTGGCCATGCTTACTCATCCAAGAGTCTGTGGTGAAATGCATATTGTAAGAAAAAGATTTAGTCAAGACACAGGTGATGTTGTCTGCGACATGGTGGTGCAGTGCAGGCACAGGCAATTGATCCTGGGGGACTGCGACTTCCATCAGCTTTCGGAAATTGTCTGTATCTACCAGGCGGAAAGGCATCATTTCCATGGCCAATAGATTAGAGATGGTGGAGTTCAACCTCTTAGCTTTTTCATACATAGGAGGAAACAATCTTTTATGTGACCATAACTGCAGAGATGAAAGCTGTCTGCAGTGCTGAGAGAGGATGGAGTATGGTGAACCGGACAAAGCGCTAGATCGTGAGAGATGTGCAGGAGGAGATGTTATTGTGGATTGATAAAGTTGTGGTGTGCTCGTTCGCTGAGATCGATCAAAAGCAGCAAGCATGTGCACTTCCATTACAGCTGACAGCGGGCTCTCAGTCAGCTTCACTGGAGTGGGTAAAGGACCCGAGGTTCTGCGGTCGAAGACTTGCATCTCAATAGTTGGCACGGTAACAGAGGAGGAGGAAGAAGCAGCAGATGTGAATAATGAGGTGGCTGATGGCTGTTGAGGTCCGCTGGTCCGCATTTTAGTGCATTGGGATTCCAAGAGTAGCACATGTTGATTGCGCATGTGAAGGTTCATACATGTAGTAGTCAAATTATTGCACTTTTTACCTATACTCAGGTTTTTTTGCAAAGTTTGCAGATTGTTTGACTTGGCTCATCCTTTGCAGTGTCTAAAAAGGCTCAGGCTAGGCAACCATTGTCACCCCTCCGAGCTGCAGAACCATGGACGCTGCCAGTCACATCCACAATTGTGGCTGAGAATGCATTGCTCGTCACTGCTACATCACTACATGAATGCAACATATGGCACAATGTAACCGCTTTGATTTCCTCCTCAGATGACCTACTCAACTGTGTGCCTCTATGTTCACGCCAGCTGGGATCTAACATCTCATCATCATCATCCTCTGTGTTATCACATTCCTTGCCCTTGGAGTTGCCCTCCTCCTCTTCCTGCCCTGAAAGCACACTGCAGATTGCATGAGCCTCAGATATCTGAGTCTCATCAGGATCACCTCCCCCCAGGGCTTAATCTCTGATGACAAGGGTCATGATGCTGCTTGAAACCTACTTCGATCTGCACTGGGGCCAAGCTAAAAAAATATTGGGCATTGGTGCAGACAGCTTAATTTCAACCCAACAAAATGACAAAGTGGGCTATGGCAAGCTGTATAACATTTTGCAACAGAAAAAATATATACTGTTTATTTTGTAATGTTCTTTAGGTCGGCAGACAGTTTCATATCACCACAGCATTAAATGATAAGGTGGAATAAAGCAGGCTGTTTCACATTTAGCTAGTGAAAAAAAAGATTTAGAGTGCTATGCTCATGCATGGAGCACAATAGAATCAGTGCACAACATACATGTATGACATGCACTGCTGGCGTTGTCTGTGGACCTCAGTAATGGCAAAAAAGAAAATTCTGGAAAGTCAATTTCACAGTCACACTGGACAGTAGCTAGCTAAACTATCTGACTGATAAAAAATATAAATAAATATGATTTATTTCATCTTCACGTCTGAACATTATAAACTTCTGTGATACACCTGAGGGTTCCAGGTGCTCACCAAATATCTAGATCAGTTACCTGAGGGGTCTAGGTTCCAAAGTGGTGTCACTTATAGGGGATTTTCACTGTTTAGGCACATCAGGGGTTATTCAACGCGACATGGTGTCCGCTAATTGTTCCAGCAAATTTTGCATTCAAAAAGTCAAATGACACTCCTTCGCTTCTGAGCTTTGCTGAGCACCCAAACAGTGGTTTTCCCTCACATATGGGGTATCAGCATTCTTAGGAGAAATTGCTCAACAAATTCTGTGGTACTTTTTTCCTGTTACCCTTGTGAAAATAAAAACATTTGATCTAAAAAAACAATTTTTGTGAAAAAAGTTAAATGTTAGTTTTTCTTCCACATTCCAAATATTCCTGTGAAGCCCCTAAGGGTTAATAAACTTCTTGAATGTGGTTGTGAATGGTGTCACTTTTGGGTGCTTTCTGTCATATCGACCCCTCAAAGTCACTTCAAATAGGGGGTGGTTCCTAAAAAATGGTTCTATAAATTTAGTTGGAAAAATGAGAAATTGCCGGTCCTACTTTTAACCCTTATATTTTACTAACAAAAAAAACTGCTTAAAAATTGTGCTTACGTAATGTACACATGTGGTAAATGATATTTAGTAACTATTTTGTGTGACACATCTCTTTGATTTAAGAGTATAAGAATTCAAAATTTGAAAATCTCAAAAATCTCAAAGTTCCATTTTTTTAGCAAATAAACGTTATATCGAAGAAATTTTACCAATATCATGAAGCACGATATGCCACAAAAAAACAGCCTATGAATCAGTGAGATCAGTTAAAACATTTTAGAGTTATTACCATATAAATTGACAGTGGTCAGGATAATAAAAATTGGCCTGGTTATTAACATGCAAACCACCTTGAGTTGTAAAGGGGTTAAATCACTAGCGTCATTTTTTTCATCAGTTAGAAACTGAACCAGTATTTTTGGTTATTGGATCTTTTTCAAACAGATAATTCGTGGACATATGTGAACTGAGCCTTAGAGAACCATCAACTGAATTATGCACCGAGATGTATTTATGTATATGATAAGCATTTTTACTGCTAACAGTGTGTACTTGAAAGAGTTGTTTAAATGTAAAGCTGAAAATTGTGTGATGCTCTAATGGAAAAATGTGTTCCTTCAAAACAGAGATGAGCATGTTATCCTACAATTATATCTTGTCCCTGGGGAGAATTAGATTATCTGCCTAAATCTAGTAATTTAAAATGCAAATGTAAATGTGAAGGACTTTTGTTCAATGACGTTATTCTTTTTGAATTACTTAGCAGTATTTCCATGCTGAGATGGAAGATAAAATCAGCTCTAGCAATGGGGATATGTGATTTCTTGAAGACAAGACAAGTTCTCCGACAACCTACATGTAAGGAAACAAAGACATAGTAAATCTGCCTGTGATGTTCTAAGTCAATGTTAAATATGATGTGTCAGTTTTAGGAACAATGCACAATTGATGATCCTGCCTGAAGCTCCAGCTGTTCTAAACTACACAGCAAAGGTCACAATGTGTGACTTCCGTTTTACGTCATTTTGTACAGAAAGCTGCCCCCTAGCAACATGCATTTCACACCTTGATGAGCCTTTTGTCAAACTGTCATGTCTCATTAACCCCAATAATGCTGTTGTGCACAGTCAAAACTGGAGAGCTTCTAAAAGACAACAGGTTAACAGTGATTTCATTAGCATTTGAAGGTTGCTATAATAAAGAGAAGAATTAATGATCTGTTTAATGTTTGGGTACATTTCATAGAGCGTAGGTGACAGATAAATGAAATATCTGACACAGGAATAAATTTAATGTGTCAAAGTCAACCCATTCTAGACCCAGTAACACATAGTTCTATGTTATGCATTATACAAATATTATTTTACCTCATATTTTTTAATCTTGTGACAATATATTAACAAATGAACAAAAGAAAAAAAGCTGCCAATACATCCATTCATCTTTTTTTGGTACTACAGTAAACAAATCTTTTTCATCAGAGTTTGAATTTAGATGTGTTTTACAACCAATGCACCTTAGAACCCAGTCAGGGCTTTCCCAGAGAATAGTGATAGCTAAGTGTTTCAGCCTGCTCAAATATACTTTTCCAAAAACCCATATCTGAGGCAGAATATAGTGATAGGAAAGAATTACAGAAAGTTAGTTCTGCCCCATGCTTCTTGGAGATGGGGACTGTAAAGTGGTGAGTTCCCCTTCAACCCAAGTCTTCAAACAGAAGCTGTACAGACATAGTTTGGTGAATCCAGGCGGTTGGACACGATGACACTTGAGATCCCTTCCAACTGTAACATTCTATGATAAAAATGTTTCCTGGGAATGAAGAAATTGTTAAGCAGTTCCTTCATCTCAGGTCTAGAAAGAAAATGAATGTGTGAGAAGAGAAAGCAAGGTGAGAGGTTACAGACTTACTGTTAATTCTGACTATGGTTGAAAACAACATTAAACTGTTTTGTAGTATTGTATTTTTTTACTATATTTTTCAGGCATTTATTTTGTCATTATTTTACAATTGTTAGGTTACTTTTTATTAATTGCTAAATCATGAGGTATTGTTATGTATATTTAAGTTTTCTCAGTTCTCAGTCATTACTGATCTCTTTGAAAGACCTATAAGTACAAATATGGCACACACTTATGACTTATCAAGTCCATAAACATGTTTATGTGTGAAGGGATACTGAGGTTTGTTCTGCAATATTTTAATACCAGCTTTTTAACAATATTCTGATTGATGAAATCAGTATATGGTATATCCTATTTAATGATATCAACAGGATATACCTAATATGAATTTTTTTTGTATCAATAGTAATGTTATATGGCTCAAAACTTAAGATGAATTTAGTACCCAAAGTTCTGTTGCTAAACTGAGTTAAAAATCTATAGTCTAGTGGTCTAGTGGCAATGTTGTTAGTCCAAGACCAGAGTCCTGCAAACCTCCATCTATCTGTGACATTCCATATTGCCAGCTAATAGTAGGATGTTTTTTTTTGTTTTGTTTTTTGTCATTTACAGTGGGACATGGACATCTATGGATTATGTGTGGAAAAGTAAGTATAACTTTGTTTTTTTACTTTGTTTTTGTAAATAAGAGGGTGGGGAGCTTTATTTCAAATAATGAACCTTACTCTTACTGTTTTTTTTTTAAATATCACTGTGTGGTTAGAATTGGGGGTATCTTATAGTTCACAGCCTCCAGGTGTTCCAGCAGCTGGAATCTCCAGTAACCTTAAAAGGTCACTCAGAGTTTTCCATGAGGTTTTTGGGACTCGTAGCTCCCGGGAGACCTGATGGTTTGGTTCTGAACTCAGGTAACCAGAAAGGTTATGTGAGTTGATGACCATCAAATATCAATGGTAGCTTGTGTGCCGTAATGATGAATGCTGGAGTATTAAGTAGCGGACTCGCTTTCAGTCATAAGTCTAGCACTGGCACTTGCTAAGCAAAGGAAACAACTGCTATAAACTCAGGTGACCTTACTGTACATGTAAATAAATAAAAAAATAATGAAATAAATGGTGTCTTGTCTAGAGATGAGCGACTTTCCCTTTTT
>VIAB01025312.1:0-13348 GCA_009801035.1 Oophaga pumilio | reverse complement strand
AGGGAGCTTCAGCTTCGAAGTCGTCTCCAATACGTTCACAACAGGTAATGGAAAATTTTGTGGGTGTGCTTTTTTAAAAGCTTATTTCTGACTGTGAATAGTACATCTGTCTATAATGGGCAATTAGATAATGGCCTGAGAGGGGCAAGGGGTAGCCACATTATACGAGTCTGAAAGCTGATTTCTAAAACAGAGTGCTATGCCAGAGATGACTAGACTAATGTCTTTATGTGAAGAACTTTGAAGTGGTACTTGAGAAGGGTGCCACAAGAAGGTGTGAAGTGTCAGACAAGCTGCAGCTGGAGATTATTGTCAGAGAGGGGTCATCATGAGGTGTTGTGACTCACACTAATGTGTGAATGTGCCAGCTAACTATTATTATTATATATTTATATAGCACCATTGATTTCATGGTGCTGTACATGAGAAGGGGTTACATACAAAATACAGATATATTACAGTAAACAAACTAACAATGACAGACTAATACAGAAGGGAGAGGACCCTGCCCTTTCGGGCTTACATTCTACAGGATGGTTGGGAAGGAGACAGTAGGTCGGGAGATGCAGTAACTCTGGTGTTGGTTGAGGCGATACCTCCGGTAGTGGTGAGGAGGTAGCTGGGTCATTGCAGGCTGTAAGCTTTCCTGAAGAGGTGGGTTTTCAAGTTCCGTCTGAAAGATCCGAATGTGGTTGATAGTCGGATGTGTTGGGGCAAAGAATTCCAGAGGATGGGGGATATATGGGAGAAGTCTTGGAGGCGGTTGGGTGTGGAGCGAATAAGTGTGGAGGAGAGAATGAGGTCTTGGGAGGACCGGAGATTACGTGAGGGAAGGTAACGGGAGATTAGTTCAGAGACATATGGGGGAGACAAGTTATAGATGGCCTTGTAGGTCAGTATTAGTAATTTGAAGTGGATACGCTGAGGGAATGGGAGCAAGTGAAGAGATCTGCAGAGGGGAGAAGAGGAGAAGTAGTGAGGAGAGAGATGAATTAGTCGGGCAGCAGAGTTAAGGATGATCTGGAGAGGTGCGAGGGTGTTAGCAGGGAGGCCACAGAAAAGGATGTTGCAGTAGTCGAGGCGGGAGATTATGAGGGCATGCACAATCATTTTAGTAGATTGAGGGTTGAGAAAAGGACGGATTCTAGAAATATTTTTGAGCTGGAGGCGACAGGAGGTAGAAAGAGCTTGGATGTGCGATGTGAAAAAAGTTCTTCACCTAGCTACTGTGCATGCCTGCATCCATCTTCTATTCCTAAATGGGGAACCATTCTACCACCAAGGATCACTAAATCCTATTACATTTAAAGGGGCACATCATCCCACATCTCCTCTTATACAGTCATGGCTGAATGTGTTTTTGGACCCTTGAAATTGTTCCAGAAAATGAAGTATTTCTCCCAGAAATTTATTGCAATTGAATGAATTGCATAGCATTTCAATCAAATGTTGATAGATAGTTTGCGCTGACACTGATGCACCCTGAGCCTGCCGGACAGCTTGAATTTCTTTGGAGCTTGATTAGGGCTGCTTATCCACCATCCGGACTATCCTGCATTGCAACCTTTCATCTATGTTTTTCTGCCATCCACGTCCATGGAGATTAGCTACAGTGCCACGGGTTGTAAAGTTCTTAATTATTTTGTGCACCATGGACAAAGGGACATCAAGATCTCTGGAGATGGACTTGTAACCGTGAGATTGTTAATACTGTTCAACAATTTTGGTTCTCAATCCTCAGACAGTTCTCTTCTCCTCTTTCTGTTCTCCATGCTTAGTGTGGCACACATAGAAACACAATGCAAATATTGAGTCAACTTCTCACCTTTTTATCTGATTTCAAGTATGGTTTTCATATTGCCCACTCTGTTACTTGCCACAGGTGAGTTTGAACGAGCATTACATGCTTAAAACAAAGTTGTTTACCCACAATTTTGGAAAGGTGCGAACAATTTTGTCTGATCCATTTTTTTGTTTTTTTTGTGAAATTATGTCCAATTTATCTTTTTTTCCTGTTTTTTTGTGTTCCAATACACACAAAGGAAATAAGCATGTGTATAAAAAAAATGTGTAATTTCTGGTTACATTAGTCAACATGGTTGATTTCACATCTAATGTAATATTTTCCTTTGTTAGAATATTATGAAAAAAAACAGGCAAACAAGCTATTTTATATAATAGATGTAGACACAAAGTCCTTGAAGGTATTGTCTGGGATTAAATGAAAAGCATTCAAATGTTCAGTCAATGTGACTGCAGATTAACGGATCGTGACAGTTTGGGATGTGCACACTGTCACTTCTCCCCTATCTTCCTCATGCTCGTATGTAATTTGCTTAATTGTGGTCACATGCCGACAAGACTCACCCAGTTTCTGTCAATACAAGAGAATTAAGAAAAATAATATGAGACTAGTCGGCATGTGACTTCACAAAGACTCTTACACAAGGCCCTAAAGCCTGGAGCTTTTGCATGGTTTTTCTTAGGGTGCTATTTGAGAATTTTTCAGGCTGTCTTATCTTAAAGGGGTTGTCTCGGCTGAAATGAAAAGTTTGCAGTCACGTTGTGTGACTCAATGATGTATTGTGGCAGTGTGTGATGTGTACTCTGTCACGATTCCCCTGTGTTCCCTGTGCGGATAGGTGTTCATATCTCTGCATGTATGTGATTTGCATACTTGCTGTCAAGTAATAGATGCGGGCAATATGAAAATCACACCTGGAATCAGACAAAAAGGGGAAAAGTTGACTCAGTCTTTGCATTGTATGTCTGTGTGTGCCACACTAAGCATGGAGAACAAAAAGAGAAGAGAACTATCTGAGGACATGAGAACCAAAATTGTTGAATATCAACAATCTCAAGGTTACAAATCCATCTTCAGAGATCTTGGTGTATCTTTGTCCACAGTCCGCAACATAATCAAAAAGTTCACAACCCATGGCACTTTACTTACTCTCCCTGGACGTGGACAGCAGGGAAAAATTGATGAAAGGTTGCAACGCAGGATAGTCCGGATGTTGGATAAGCAGCCCCAATCAAGTTCTAAAGAAATTCAAGCTGTCCTGCAGGCTCAGGGTTTATCAGTGTCTGCCCAAACTATCCGTCGACAATTGAATGAAATGAACTGCTATGGCAGGAGACCCAGGAGGACTACACTGCTGACACAGAGACATAAAAAAGCTTGACTGCAGTTTGGAGATTTGTGTGAAATTATGTCCAATTTGCCATTTTTTTGCATTTTTTTGTGTTGTTACCAATACACGCAAAGGAAATAAACATGTGTATAACAAAATATGTGTAATTACAATAATTTTCTGAGAAACATACTTCATTTTTTGGAACAATTTCAAGGGTGCCAAGATTTTCTGCCATGATTGTTTATGGAGTGTTTTGAGTGTTTTTCTTCCTCTTCAGGTTTTTAAAAACATTTGGCGGAAGAAAAAGAAGTGCATTTTACTTCTTTGATGTGTCTCCTAATGGAAAATCCTCCGAACTAGTCACTTTCCAAATAAGAGTTTGTAAAAAACTTTCTATGAAAAAAACCTCAAGTCTATGTGCACACAGAGTGTGTCGAGTTTTTGAAGCAGAAGCTGAACATAAACTGAGCGATTGTCCAAAGTAAGGTAGCTTGTAAACTTGCAAATGGATCATTTACCTCAGGTTTTATTCTGGCGTTCATTTTTCACGTTTGTGTTCTGTTTGTATTTTTTTACAGGTAGAACACGTATTCATTATAGTCTATGGGCTATTCTTGCATCCGTTTTTGATTGGAGTCACAGATCAAAATTACTCATACAAGTTTATGGGCCCATGAAAAGAACAAATAGCACCAGGATGTCATCAATGTACTGTCCATGATTAACACTGTAATGGATAGGAAGAGGTTTGTAATTTTTTTTTCCATTCAAAAAAATCACGTATGAAATACTGATAATAAAATCTGACACAATATGCATTTAAATACTGATGAAAATTGGATGAAAAACACTAATGAAAATCAGATTTTTTTGTGTACTTGAAAAATCACTGACATCTGAATGAGGCCTAATGCCAATTTCCACAGACAGCACCTGTATGGCTCTTGCACATAATCGTAAAGAACGTAAAGTCCCTGTGGCTTTGCAGGCTTATTATTAAAATACATCTTGTTGGCAAAAGGAGCTATTCAAATAATAGCAATAGATTGAGCAATTGTTCTTAATGTAATATTTTAGGAAGCTCCAAACTGATGCTTCTCTTGTGCAACCTCCTGAATAGCTATTCACTGCAACAATTGCTTCACTCTGCACCAAAGATACAGTTTGTGGATTGCATAATGTAATGTTACTGCAGATAAGAACCATTTGATCCTCCCAGCCTCTTGTCTCTATTAGCACAGTCATGGAGGTCTTTATTATTCCTGTTTAGTTCATTGTCAGTGATCTTACACTGTCACATGCAATATATTAATTTTGAAACCTTGTATGTCCTTGCTATAGTTTGGTTCAAATACCAAAATCTTATTCACTGTCTAATAGGACTTATAAACACTGCTAAGACACAATCATGGACCCAATATAGCAGCACATGGAGACCCTATTGGTCAGTTTTACAAACTTGTTTATGTAAGTACTCTATACGCCACCATATGGCACCTTCACAGTAGAATACCTTCCTGGGAAATATATGACTGGCCGTATTAATTAATTATTACTGCCAGACGCGCGTTTAGCCTACTGCTGGTTTGTTTTATAGTAGGGTTATCATAAGATACTAAAGGGCTTGCCTGAAATATATTAAAAAAAAGTTTTAGGGCCTGGATGCTCTTAACACCTTCTGCGCGGTCGACCACAGTTTTGTGTACTTCTGAAAAGAAGGACAACACTGAACAGAGGACAGACGGAGTCCAGAGTAACTCTGCTGACTTATTATAGTGAATAGATCCCTCGGGGGTTTCATCTGTCACATCACTCGGAGATTTAGATGGAAACCCCAAAGTAAGTGCTCAGCGTATAGCACCAGATAAATGTGATCCCAACATGTGATTCCACATTACTGGTAGCATAAAGGCTCTGTAAAAGCTAAATGGCTCTTTGCCACGCAAAAGAAATTCAGCAAAGTCTGAGCTCCCAAATCCAAATGCCCCCATCCCTTCTGAGCCCCAGTGTGTCTAAACCACCCACATTTAGCACCCACATATTTGGCATTTCTGTAGTGATGAAAGCCCGCCTAATTTACTTAAATTACTAGTGAGTGTCTTCAGAAGCATGAGCTGGGCATAATGTACTGGTCACTACAGCGTACTGGTCACTACAACAGCAGTTTGCAATTTTCAATCAGCAGCATCCATTACTGCTTGTTTCTGGAAAACACCCATGGAGTCAAAATCGTCAGTACATCTGTAGATAAATTCCCAAAATGGTATAGTTTCAAAAATGGGGTCACTTGAGGGGGGATTCTGCTCTTCTAGCAATTAGAGGCTCTATATATGGAGTCCACAAACTGTTCAAGGAAATTCTGCGCTCCAGGAGGTAAAAAGTGCTCCATTCCTCCCGAGTCTCTCCGTATAGCTAAGTAGTACTGTACAGCCAGATTTGGGGTATTGCCACATTCAGTAGAAATTGTGAAACAAATTATGGTGCCATTTTTACCCACTTTTTGTATGAAATATAAAATCTGGGGCTAAAACAAAATTTTGCTGATAAAAATGTAGTTATTTTTTCTTCACAGCCCAATAGTATAAAATTCTGTGACACACCCATGGTGTCAATATGATCACTACAACCCTAGATAAATTAATTGCAAGGTGCAGTTTGTAAAATGGGGTTACTTATGGGGGGTTCTGCTGCTCTGGCACCTCATGGGCTCTTCTAGTGGGTCATGGCACCCGCAAACCATAACAGTAAAATTTGCACTATAGTATGGCACTCCTTGCCTTCTGATCTTTGCACTGTGCCTGAAAAATATTTCCCGATTACATGTAGGGTATCGGCGCACTCAGGAAAAATGGACCTCACTTTGTTGTGAAAAAATTTCCTATTAGCCCTTAGAAAAATTAAAAACTTGGGGCTAAAACAACATTTTAGTGGTACAAATATAATTTATTCTTTCTTCACCGCTCAGTGGTATAAAATTCTGTGAGACACATGTGGTGTCAATATGATCATTGCACCCTTAGATGAATTCATTGGGGAGTGTAGTTTGTAAAATGAGTTCACATATAGGGGGTTTCTGTTGTTCTGGCACCTCAGAGGCTCTGCCGAGGTGACATGGCATCCTCAAACCATTCTAGCAAAATCTGAGCTCCAATATGACACCTCTGAGCTGTGCACTGTGCCTCAAAAGTAGTATTCCCCCACAAATGGGGTATTAGCGTACTCAGGAGAAATTGCACACCAAAATGTATAGTGCAATTGCTCCTGTTACCCTTATGAAAATGCTAAATTTGGGGGCAAAATGACATTTTTGTGGGGAAAATGTGTTTATTATTTTCGCTGCTCAACTTTATATACTTCTGTGAAGCATGTGGGGGATCAAGGTGCTCACCACACATCTAAATACATTCCTTAAGGGGTCTAGTTTAAAAAATGGGGTCACTTGTGGGGGGTTTGCACTGTTTAGGCAAATCAGGGGCTCTCCAAATGGGACATGACATCCGCTAATAATTCCAGGAAATTTTACATTCAAAAAGTCAAATGACGCTCCTTCCCTTCTGAGTCCTGCCATTCCCCAAACAGAAGTTTTCTCCCTCATATGGGGTAAAAGCGTACTCAGGAGAAATTGCACTACAAATTGTATGGTGCAATTTCTCCTGTTACCCTTATGCAAATGCAAAATTTGGGGCTAAAAACATTTGTGGACAAAATGTGATTTTTTTTTTATTTTCATGGCTCAAGGTTATAAACTTCTGTAAAGCACCTGAGGGTTGAATGTGCTCACCACACACCTAGATATCTAGATCAATTCCCTGAGGGGTCTAGTTTCCAAAATGGTGTCACTTGTGGGGAATTTTCACTGTTTAGGCACATAAGAGGTTCTCCAAATGTGACGTGGTGTCCACTAATTGTTCCAACAAATTTTGCATTCAAAAAGTCAAATGGCGCTCCTTCCCTTCCAAGCTCTGCCATCCACCCAAACAGTGGTTTTCTCCCTCATATGGGGTATCGGCATACTCAGGAGAAATTGCACAACAAATTTTGGGGTCCATTTTTTCCTGTTACCCTTGTAAAAATTTTCACATTCCAAAAATTCCTGTGAAGCACCTGAATGGTTAATAATCTTCTTGAATGTGGTTTTGAGCACCTTGAGGGGTGCAGTTTTTAGAATGGTGTCACTTTTGTGTGCTTTCTATCATATAGACCCCTCAAAGTCACTTGAAATGTGAGGTGGTCCCTAAAAAAATGGTTTTGTAAATTTTGTTGGAAAAAGGAGAAATTGCTAGTCAACTTTTAACCCCCTAAAACTTCCTAACAAAAAAAAAATTGTTTCAAAAATTGTGCTGATGTAAAGTTGACATTTGGGAAATGTTATTTATTAACTATTTTGTGTGACCCAACTCACTGATTTAAGGACATAAGAATTCAAAGTTTGAAAATTGCAAAATTTTCCAAATTTTCACCAAATTTCCATTTTTTTCACAAATAAATGCAAGTTATATGAAATAAATTTTATGACCATCATGAAGTACAGCATGTCATGAAAAAACAGGCTCAGAATCAGTCGGATCCATTGAAGCATTCCAGAGTTATCACCTCATAAAGTGAGACTGGTCAAAATTGTAAAAATTGACCTGGTCTCTAACGTGCAAACCACCTTGGGGGGTAAAGGGTTTAAGCATTGAGGTGGATCAATCACGCTTTGGGGTTGTGTTGCAGCCAATGGCACAGGGAACATTTCATAGGTACAGGGAAGAATGGATTCAATGAAATTTCAACAAATTCTCAATGCAAACTTAATACCATCTGTTAAAAAGCGGAAGTTGAAAAGAGGATGGCTTCTACAAATGGATATTTGTCCTAAACACATGTCCAAATCCACAATAGACCACATCAAAAGGCACAAGCTGAAGATTTACAATGGCCCTCACAGTCCCCTGATCTGAACATCATTGAAAATCTGTGGCTAGACCTCAAAATAGCAGTGCATGCAAAACGACCCAGGACTCTCACAGAACTGGAAGAATTTTGCAAGGAAGAATTGACAAAAATCCCTCAAAGACTCATAGCTGGCTACAAAAAGCGTTAACAAGCTTTGATAGTTTCAAAAGGGAGTGCTACAAGGTACTAACCATGCAGGGTGCCCAAACTTTGCATCGGACCATTTTCCTTCTTGTAATTTTTGAAATGCAAAAGATGAAAATATTTTTTTTGTGCCTAAAATACAAAGGAAATGTTACATCTTTAACTTTAGGCCTTTTAGAGATCATTTCCTCTTCAACTTGCATAACTGTTCACAATAACAGTAATTTTGACCAGAGGTGGCCAAACTTTTACATACCACTGTTCATCCAGCAAAATACACTGTGTACTATGCTAAGGAAATGTATTTTCTGAAAACATAGATGTGCACTAGGTGCAGATAGTAAGTAAGTGTATATATAGTCTGTAATGTACAGAAAAATCCTAAGTTAAGTTCCCACAATGAGTTTCTGGCGAGTTTTTGATGCTGTGCATTTTGCTGTGCATATCTTAGGCGACATTCACCCGATGAGTACCGTACTTGGTGAGTTTTGATGTCTCAGATTTTCTGCAGCATTTCTGCACCTATTAGCTATATTAGGTTCTTGCATTTTTTCATTGTGTTTTTGGTTTTTGAGTGATTTTTCATGTGCATTTTTTTTATATGCGCTTTTGCATTTTTGATGCTTTTGAATAAAGCTGCTGTCTTTTTGATACGTCCTGGTATTTGGCTTTAGCAAAACTTTATTGAAACAGTCATGTGAGGATTACATGCATTTTAGCGCATTTTACAGCGGTATACGCAGTAAAAATAAAGCCTCATCATGTAAAAACTGACGTCTGAATGAGGCCTAATGCACAGTGGGCATACGATTTCTATAAATCCCATCTACTTTACTGAAACTGTAAGTCTCTGCAGTTTTTGCACAGCGGAAATTTGCAGTGTCAATAACTCACCAAAATCTCATCATGGCAACTTAACCTAAAAGCGTTTTGTTTCATATAATACAACAGAAACTTGTCATTGTTTGTTATGATTCTAACATACACGGAAATGGGGGAAATAATGTCAAGTTGGGTCTAGCTCCTTTAGTTGTAAGGAATAGTCAAGTGTTTGAGTATAGATCATGTATGAAAAAATGTACACCAGAACCATGTTTACCAAACAAATATCTCATTTTTATTAGTAATTATAATACAGAAAATACTTTTGTTAACAACATGTAAAAAAGTGGCAAACCACAAGATGGCACCACATTCCCAAATAAGGTTTATACAGGTAACAAGTGCATGAAATCCTCTCTAGACTATATAGCAATCCCATAAGTGTCTAGATCTATAGCCTGCTGACATCATGCTAGTTAGATATAACATTATGAAAAAGAACAATAGTAACCCAAGCACAAAAAACGCTAAAACCGGATTTAAAAGACCTACAGAGATGATGTCCGTAAAGTTTGGTATCAAAATATAGAAGAAAAACTTTGCAATCAGATAGTGAAAAATGGAAGTTTCATTTATTTGCATCCAGACAACAATCCGTTATTAAACGTTTTCAGTCTTCAATCAAACCTTCATCAGAATAAACTGTATAAGGTGTTTCAGTTAAGATGGATATATCCGCCGTCAAATTGTGTGGCTTCAGAGTGACTAATATATAGGTGCCTGGATGATGTCTGTCAACTTTTTTGAAGAAACAGAGCACCTGTGTCATGTGATGGTCATCGCTAGCGGTAATGCGCTGGAAGTAATAGAGCCTTCCGTACAGGAGCAGCGTGCTGTTTATTCAAAAAAGTTGACCATATTAGTCACTCTGAAGCCAGAGGCTGTTGTGACAATATCCTCAGACAACAGTCTCCCTTTCCAATGTAAAACATGTGCTCTTGGAACATTCACTGTACTTGTAGTCTAATTTAAATATGGATAAAAGTTCGGATATCTTGGCAAAGAAGGCATTGGATAGATACAATACAGGTATTGTTTCAATAGCTGAACAGTGACTTACCACTATCTCTGATTGTCCCACTAAAATGCTTTTTGAGTTCTATTTAAGGACATTTATGTGGCCAAATAAAGCTAAAGTCTTCCAATCATTCCAATCTAAATCCATTAAAGGGAACCTGTTATGTCCCCAAATGTTATTAACCTGCAGTAATAGAGTTAATCTGCAGATTAATAGAGTTATAATGCTGTCCAGCCGCCTTACTGAACAACTACTGGCAGAAAATTTATTCCACTTGGGTGCCTTTCAGTCATGAAGGCGTGCCCGAAACGGCTTCATTCATCACTCAATACACAGAGAGTGGCGGCTGCTAGCTTGCCCCGGCCCTTTGAGTAACAGTTCGCTCTGCAGCATATCTGTGTAGAGCGAACTGTTACTCAAAGTGCAGGGGCAAGCTTACAGTGACAGAAGCCATATTTCATTAAGCAGGGATCACTAATTTAGCAAGTAAAGCAAAGAGAAGTCTGATGGGATCTGAATGGGACTCTAAGTACTTAATAGCCGTATATTTCCATTTAAACTGGAGCTGGCAAGCTAAATGACTCATTTCCCTGTTAAAACAAAACACTTACGCCAGCTATATGACATATTGCCATCTCAGCTAACTCTCCCATATAAAGAGTGCTCACTCGTTCGGGCGCTTTTCTTTTTCCTATGAGAAAGCTGACACGTCAACTGGCAGCTTATCTCCAGGAGAACCATGCAATAGGCAGTCCGAAATCTGATATGCACAATCGACATCTCTCTTGATTATCAGTTTGCCCAGTACCCCCATATACATTAAACCATAGGCCAATCATTCATATAAACAGGCTGGGTGGTTATTAATCCAATGTGTATAGGGGCCTTACGATCTCTGCTGGTTAAATTCACCTTAAAATTGATGAAGTGTCCAAAACTCTTAAATTTTATCGGAATTGAAATGATATTGAGGGTTATACTCATGACATATACAAAAGGAGGTCATCAGCAAACTTATAATGATGAACCCACACTAGGGTTTTTCTACAAAACCAAAGAGAGGTGTGCCACCATCAAAACATAAAATAAAGGAATGAATGGAAACCCCTGTTGAGCTTCATTATTAATAGAGACCGCTCTTCAGAGTATGTCATTAGTAAGGACCGCTCCGTTGGCTCATTATATAGTGAGGTAATTTTACCAATAAAGGTAGGCCTTACACTGATTTGTTGTGCAAAAGAATAATTTTTCATTATCCACTGTAAGTAGGCACATGACAGGCATCTGGGTTTTGGCCCTACGAAACAGTAAATGGTATTATTTGTACTATACTTAGTCTTCCTTCCCGGGAAGATGCCAGCCTCATCTTTATGGTCGGAGGCTGGAGGTATCACTCATGCGCTGCTGATGACGGCACATAGATAAAATTAACAACATTTATTAGACAGGTTTACAAGGTTTACTCTGATGAAGAGGTCCTGTGACCTTGAAACACATTGACTTTTAAACCTGTTTAATAAATGTTAATTTTATCTATGAGCTGTCATCAGCAGCGCATGAGTGATACCTCCAGCCTCCTTCCGTTATCTTGGTCTATTACCTGACCGGTATCTGTGCAGCAGCTGTTAAGCCCGTCACACTAAGCGAGATTGCTAGCGAGATCACTGAAGCGTCATCGATTTTGTGACGCAACAGCGACCTAGCCAGCGATCTCGCTTAGTGTGACACGCAACGACGACCAGCCCCCCTGCTGGGTATCGCTGATCGTTGTCGAATGGCCTGGACCATTTTTCATCATTGGTGTCCCGCTGGCCAGCGTGCCTCGCTGCGTGTGTCAGCGGGAGACCAACGATCAGCGAGCTGAGAGCTGGTATCCGATGTACACATCGGGTAACTAAGCACCGCGTGGCGCCTAGTTACCCGATATGTACCCTAGATACCGGCTCCCAGCACTCTACAGCAGAAGCTGGGAGCCGGTATCTAGGGTACATATCGGGTAACTAGGCGCCGCGCGGTGCTTAGTTACCCAATGTGTACATTGGATACCAGCATGCTCGCTGGTCCTGATCGCTGGTGAGTCTGCCCATGTGACAGCTCACCAGCGATCAGCTAGCGATGTCCCAACGATCCCATCCACGTCAGATCGTTGGTGGGATCGCTGGGACTTTGAAAAGTGTGACGGGACCCTTATACACGCCTGTTATGTGTTGGTTGTAGCAACCTAATAAGGTGAGTGTATTTTCCTTATTTGACACTTTATTGTCACTAGATAAGACCCTATTGCACTTTATTTCTGCCCAGTTTTCCTCTTTGATAGCCTCATCTTTATGTATCAGGAACAGTAACAGAGGACACAATCTATTAGCCAGGAATTTAAAGTTTAAAAACTATGTTAAGGGAAATGGGTCTGTAATTAGCACTAAAATAATGATCTTTCCCAAGTATCAGAATCCCTGTCATATGAGCCATTAAAAGATTGGAGAGGAGGAGAGGAGGACACATGGTTAAATACTTCAGCCAGAAATGGGGGTGACAGAAGGTTTTTCAGAATTGGGGAGTATAGGACTCTTACCTCCCTTGGTTTTTTGATGGCTCAAGCAATTTCTGTCTCTGTGATATCTTCTTCCAAAGAAGATCTGTCCTCCTCATAATTGGTAAATCTGTTTCATTTTTGCCTGTAGGGCGTCCTGATCTAGGTTTGCATACTTCTCTCTTAAATTATACTGCTGTTAGTAAATCCTAAACCAGTCAAGCATTTGAACTGGGTTATGCTCTGTTTAGCCGGAGGGTGATTGCTTTATCAAATGCATATTTAAGAGGCTCAGGGGTGATACAGTCTAGCCAATGAGAATGTTCATAAAATAATTTTTATTCTGGTCCCAAAACCTAAGTTATTTCTGTTCAAAAAGGGTTTTTTGCTCCACCCTAGTGTTAAAGGTAATCTGTCACCACTTTTTTGGGCTACCAGGTAAAAATATCATTTAATTTAGTATCACCTATGCATTACACAAGTACTTTTGATACCCCTTGACTCCCCACGTATGATCCATAATACCATTTTTATTCCTCCCGCGCTGTATGTAAATATGGTCGATCCTGTCCGATGGGCGTGGCTAATTTTCCGTCTCTCCTCCCCTCCTCGCTTGCTCTACGCATTCCTTTCAGTGATTATGGTATCTGCGTTCGTGTAGAGCAGGGGTGGGGAACCTCAGGCCCCAGGGCCATTTAC
>VIAB01025304.1:29935-40642 GCA_009801035.1 Oophaga pumilio | reverse complement strand
GCGGTTTTTTGCTCCTGCTTTCCTCAGCTACCAAAACATAACAGATTGCGTAGTTGAATCAGGCTGGGTAGTAGAGTCAGGTTGAATGGGTGAGGACGGGGATGCACCCAAGTCTAGTAGAGCAGCCATTTCAGGAGCTTCAGGTGCCTGTTCCTCTTCGGATTCGACACGTGGCAGGTCGAGAAAATCTTCATCATAATCAACAGCCGCAGGAGGATGTGCTTCAGAACATTTTGCGTCTCTTCCATGTGATCAGGATCCCTGGACAGGCAAGGACGTAGCATATTCTGATGAACTACTCAAGTGGGAGCATCTTCTTCCCCTCTCAAGTTGGACTTCATAGACGGGACCTTCAGAGCTGATCCTTCATTTTACCCGATATGTGGTCTTTTCCCACCGGTACTTCAGCTTGCCTCAAGGGCGTTTGTCTCAGACTGAAGCCCCGTCACACTAAGCGAGATCGCTGCTGAGTCACAAGTTTTGTGATGCAACAGCCACCTTGCTAGCGATCTCGCTAAGTTTCACATGTACCAGCGATCATGCCCCTGCTGTGAGATCGCTGGTCGTGTCTGAAATGCCTTAGCCTTTCTTTGATCGTTGAGGTCCCGCTGGGTAGCATGCATCGGTGTGTTTGACACCTTTTACCAACGATCTCGCTAGCGACTCAGCACTGAGACACATAGGAGACACATCGTTACACAGGTCGCTACCGGTCGCCGATCGTTGCTGCATCGTTGGGAAGATCTGACTGTTTGGCATCTCACCAGCGACCACAAAGTGACGCAGCAACAATCCCTGCCAGGTCGTATCGTTGTGGGATCGCTGTTGCGTCGCTGAGTGTGATGGTACCCTAACACACGATTTCCGGCCTTGAGAGCTGTCCCTTGCAGGAGAGTCACTTCAGCATGTTCAAGTTCCTGAAACTTGGTCTGCACAAGCCGATGTAGCGTTTGCAAACGGTGACGATGTTCTCGCACCCAGGTGGGCAACCCTGTCCGCGGGTAGTCCTCTGGATCCAATTCTAGCTCAGTGATCTCTCTCCCCATTCGGCCAAACAGCAGGGTGTATGGTGAGTATCCAGTGGTGCGATGTACTCAGTTATTGTACACTGTGGTGTAGCGACCCCTGATGCAGCTAGGGGGCACTGTGTATGCTCCTCGGGATATGCATGGAGGCATGAGATGGATGGGAAACCAGTCCCTGGTATGGTGCTAAATGGAAAGTATGTGTTGCAGAGCTATTCTGTGCTGTAGGTCAGTAATGTTGTTCTGGGACCTGTAGTCCCATAAGAGTTCTGATTATGGTTAAGGGTGAACCTACAGGGTTAGCTTGTGAGCTGGGTGGGACTTGCTAACCACACATACACCGCCCTGGTGGTGGGAGAATGAATGTTGCAATCTGGTGATTGTAGGTGTTGTGAAGGACCTGTGATGAGGTCATGAGCAGGTGACCTAACCATGTGATCCTGACCTCCCCTGTGGGTGGGGTTACAGCTATGTAACGGAGTGTGTTTGGCACCTGGGAGAGAGTGTTGTGGGAGACTGCCAGTGTGGACAGACTTCCATGTGTCCAGGCGGGACATTACAGAGAGGTCTCTGTGTCTGAAGAGTGAGGCTCCAGGACCGAGCTGAAGTACTGGAGAATTATACTGTATGTTGCTATAAGGTTTATGAAGCAATAAACCTGGTGAACTTTTGGATAAGAAAAGTGCCTCCTAATTGCCTCTGAAGCAGCTGAGCGAGTTGAAACCTTACAACACCCAGACTAGTTCAGCCACAAACTCAGGCCAGCAAACTTTCTGGCTTCCTCTAATGACCGCAGCATCTGGATCAAGGTTTGATTGAACCATTCACAGGCTCCATTCCCTTGAGGATGGTAGGGCGTCGTCCGAGATTTCTCAATCTGGTACATGAGATACAGTTCTTCCATTACTCGCCCTGGAAACAGGCGCCTTGATCAGAGTGAATACTCTTCGGGCAGCTGTACACTTGGATGAAGTCTCTGCAAATGGCCTGTGCCACCGACTCAGCAGTCTGATCCCAGGTCAGAGTCACCACAGCGAATTTGGTAAAGTGGTCAGTCATTACTAGACAGTGTTCATATCCCAGGTGATCCGGGCCTATAGTTAGGTAATCTATTATCAGCACCTGTAAGGGAGCAGAAGTCACAATGGTTTGCGTAGGAGCTCTTTGTTCCAGAGGTTTGGCTAACTCGCAGCTTCTTCACTGCCGACAGGCTTCCTCAACCGCAGTTTTCAGTCGAGGTAGACTAACTTCTGTAGCCACTGAAACGTCTTTTCCGGGCCAAAATGGGCTCCTCTTTTGTGAGCCTCCGTGGCCACTTTGGGAAGCAGCATTTCGGGGAGCACCACTTGTCAGGTGACTCCCAGTTCTCGGTTCAGCTGGATCTTCCGATACAATAGTCCGTCTTTTAGTTGGAGCCTTTCCCACTGTCGAAGGATCTGTAGAGTTCCCGGGGACAGGGCGTCCCTCTCTTCCTGATTGGGAAGTTGTTTGAGAACCACCCACTGCCTCAGCTGAGCGAGTTTCCCATCCTCCTGTTGAAGTCATACCCACTCAACACGGGATAGCCCTAGGGTGCATTCTCTGGGTGCCGCCTGGATCTGTACCTGCATGGCCGCTGACGTCCTGGCAGAGTTATGGAACTCAGGGATCTCATCAGCCTCCAGCTCTTCATCCCGGCTGGGTCCATGTCACTCGTGTGTCACTCTGGATAGTGCGTCGGCATGAATGTTCTCAGCTCCTGTCCTATAGGCGATCTTGCATCAGTACTTAGCCATCCAGGCCACCCATCGCTGCTCTAGGGCCCCTACTTTAGCTTATCTACATGGGCTAAGGGATTGTTATCGGTGCACACCAAGACTTCGAACCCAGACAGATACTCAGCAAACTTCTCAGTCATGGCCCACACCAATGCCAGCAACTCTAACTTGAAAGAACTGTAGTTGTCTGGGTTTTGCTCAGAATCATGGAGAGACCGACTTGCATAGGCTATCACTCTCTCTTTTCTGCCCTGCATTTGCGACAGCACAGCCCCTATTTCATGTATTCTCCCGTCGGTGTGAACGATGAATGGTTGGAAGAAGTCTGCGTAAGCCAGTACGGGTGCTTCGGTTAGGGCCATCTTCAAAGCCCAGAATGCTTCTTCCTGACTGTATCCCCACTGTGTAGTCCTATTCTTTGCACCACACGGTACTCCTTTCAACAGTTCCATCAATGGGTTAGTAATGCGAGTGAAGTTCTTCACAAACCGTCGATAGTACCCAGTGAGTCCCAGGAAGGCCTGAGCACCTTTCACAGTCTTCGGGGTGGGTCAGTCTTGCACTGCCGCGATCTTTTCACATGACGGTCTCACTCCTTTGACGGAGATGACATGTTCCAGATATTCAATTTGTGTGCAGAAAAGATGACATTTCCAAGGCTTCACTTTCAGGCCGTGCTTCTGTAGATGACTCAACACTTGTTCCAGCCTTCGCAGATGTTCCTCAAAAGTGGCTGCGTAAACGATGTTGTCCAAGTAGATGAGTGTGGCCTCGAAGTTTAAGTCTCCAAGGCATGTCTCCATCAGTCTTTGGAAGGTCCCGGGGGCATTAGCAAGGCCAAAGGGCATCCTGTTGAACTCTAACAACCCCATTGGTAGTATGAAGGCTGTCTTCACCCGATCATGCTCAGACATGAGCACCTGCCAATACCCACTGTCCAAATCCAACGACGAGAAGTACTTTGCGTTTCCCAGAGCAGACAATGATTCTTTGATTCTTGGTAGTGGGTACGAATCTCGCACAGTGCAGGCGTTCCGATAGTCCACGCAGAACCGCAGAGTCCCGCCCTTGTTTCGAACGAGTACAATGGGGGCAGCCCACGGGCTTTGGCTTTCACAAATCACTCCACTCTGCAACATTTGTGTCAACATTCCCTTCACCTCCTGGTACATTTGTGGTGGGATCTGTTGATATCGTTCTCTAATGGGTGCAGTGGTACCCGTAGGGATCTCGTGGGTGATAGCTGTGGTACACCCGAAGTCATCTTCATGATGGGCAAAAATGTCCTTGTACCACCCCAGCAGGCCTTCAACCTGTTGCACTTGTTGTGTTGAGAGCTCTGTTAATTCAGCCCGCATTTGTTCTAGGATACGGTGTCCTCTTGCCGATAGTGGAGTTCTGGTTCTGGGGACACGTTTATGGCTACTGTCCAAGGATCTCCCTCTTTCACTTTCAGCTGGATGGCCTTCGGTGGTATTAGCTCTTCCGGCATGCCCAGGATTTGCTCTACTTCCCTCTTGGGCAGAAGCATGAGATTGTCCTCCCCAAGATTGATTATTGGTACTTTACCGTGGTGAACAGTGGCTAACATCCGCACAATGAGGAGCCCTGGAGGTAGCTGCTCCATAAAAGCTGGCTCTATTTGATCTTCAGCTCCTTCTAGTGGGGTACCGGCTCGGATGGGCAGAGTAAGTATGGTCTATCCTGGTGGTAAAACAAGGTTGGCTGCGGCCGGGACGATCACCTTGCCCAGTGTCTTCCCTTCACTCGAAGTTTCTTGGGCCTGCGCAACCCGGATCAGCTGTTGGAACACTTTCCTTTGGGGCGTGCGAGGGCTCCACTTCTTCAGGAACACGTCTGCCATCTCATTGATCAGTTTTCTGAGTACGTTCATCCCTAGAGTCACAGCGGGGCCTTTGCCAGGGTCTCCAGCAGTCAACACGACTCCCTTCCGGCCTACATTTTTGCCACACACCGTGATCTGCATCCAGACCATCCCTGCAACCGGAATAGGCAACTGATTCGTGTAACGAATGGAAGCGGAGGCAGAGGTGTTGAAGTTCACATTCGTATTTATTTTTTAATGTGGAACCTCGAGACCGCGTCCGGGGGGCTCCGAAGGGGGCGTAACTAGTGAGCCCCGGGTACCCGTAGTAAGGCCCCTCGAACAGGACCAGAATGGAATACCCGGAGGACACAGGTGCTACCTCCAGTTAGACCCCGGACACGTGACAGCTGTCCCAGAGGGACCAAAAGGTAAACAGGTATATACAGAGTCCGTGGAGGGTTCTTGACGGAGAAGGGTAAGGTCCTGGTCCAGAACGGATGGAAGTAGGCTGGCTCCAGTGACCTTGTCATTCAGGCCGCATTGTCTCGGGAAAGTTACGTCTGAAGTAAGTCTCAGGCATCGTGGTTACCTGCGAGCCCATATCAACCAAGCAGCGAAAGACCCGACCATCCATTTCGGCCCAAACTAGAGGACTCGGAGAAACTAAACTTGTGGGACTTCTTGCTCTCCTCCTTGACTGCTCGGCTCCGGACAGCGTCCCCCAGCCACGGAGCCTCCTAGTTTAACGGTCTTCCCCGTCGTGCACATCCCCTAGCAAAATGTCCAATTTTCCCACAGTTGTAGGAAGTGGGCTGCTCTTCCATGTCAGAAGTTCTCATTTCCCGACTAGGCTCAGGACCAGTTTTGACTACAGAGAAGTTCGGTGATGTCGAAGATTTCTTTCTCAAATCAGACCACTCCTCTCGCATGTCCTGGATCTCTTTCCACAGCTCTCTCACCCAACATGGTTCGATGGTCAGTGGTGCAGATACCTCCCCACTCCGGACCTTCCCCGTCAGGACCGTCACCCCCTGCTCTTGCTCAAGCACACACGCTTCGCCTCCAACTTTTAGAAAGGTCATGCGTGCGTTTACCCGCAAGCACTCTCGCAAGGCCTGTTTTAGCAGTGCATTTCTAAGGCTTGCCACTAATTGATCTCACAGCACTTTATCAGGAGGGCCTACACCTATGCCATCTCGCTTAGCAATCGCGACGTGCATTTCCTGCAGCACGTTCATGTCGTGAGTCACAGTCTCCCCCTCCCTTTGAACATGGTTGAATAGGCGCATGCGTAATTCTCCGACATCCGTGGGGTCTCCGTGCATATCCTCCAGAATTTCCAGAACCTTATCAAAAGTGTCTAGTTCATGGGGGGGGCCAAAGCATGACCGAACTCCTCCCCTCCCCGTCCAAAGCCATCATGGCAACCTCTACCTCCAGTGTGGGGATCATGGGGTGCATTCTTAACATTCCACTGACCCGCTCAGTCCGGTCCCATAGCAGAGCGTTGCTCCATGTAAATTTTGGGAGGTTACTCAACATCACCCCCAGGGATATGCTGGCCCTTCTGCGCCGGTGGACTGCATCCTGCCGACTACGCCAAGTTTGAGCAGGTTGCGGGATGCAGTGATGGACAGGAGACAGGTCAAGGGTTAACGTGTTTACTATAACAGGGAATATACTCCATGCAGGGAGTTAAACAGTTGAGCAGGGGTAATAAAGGCAATGCAGGAATACAGGGTGTCAGATTGGGAGAAAAACACGAGTAAAGATGGCAGGGGTAGTTCTTAATGTATGACTTATCCGGTCAGACAACTTCCAAGCAGTGGAATCCAAGAAAACAAACTGAAAAATGGTGTCAGCAGCGGTCAGCGCGGGCTTGCTTCGGTGAGGTCCTGAAGAGGCCGATGACGTGGGTCCTGGCGGCAACGGATAATCTCTGATGCTCTCTTAGTCCAGAAATCGGGAAAGGTACGGGCAACAGCACTGTCTGAGCCCAACGTGGCTTGCAAATATACACTGGGGGGTGAGGGAGCAGTTCACAATCACGTACCGGGTCTCTCTCAGGCGGCACGCGCGCGGCACTCACAGTGTCAGGGAGTCTGGCTACTTGTTTAATGAGGACCAGCTGGCACTCGGCACGTCTCTGTTCACAGTCTCTGTGGGTAGCAACGAGAATGCTCCGGAGTGGGCCTACGCTGCTACGGTGCTCGAGGGACGGAGCATTCACTTCTCCCTGCTGCGCTGTCTGCTCCTGCCAAATCTCTCTGTTTCCACGATGCTGAGGCTTCAGACCCTTAGCCATGCCCCCTGCTGCTGAGTGCAAAGGTTGGTCTGGTTCCTTAAGCTTTCCCCTGGACAACAGGGGAGACGGCCCCGACAGTTCCAGACCTGATGCAAGAAAGGTACCCCTAGCCCGGTCCTTCTGCTTACAGGACATTCAGCGTTTCCCAGACATTTAATAATCAGACTCTCGCCTGCCATGGAAACCTTCAAAAGGAATCTCAAGACTCACCTCTTCCGACAAGCCTACAACCTGCAGTAACCATCGTTCCACCATACCGCTGCACGACCAGCTCTACCCTCACCTACTGTATCCTCACCCATCCCTTGTAGATTGTGAGCACTCGTGGGCAGGGTCCTCTCTCTGCTACTGTACCAGTCAGTGACTTGTATTGTTTAAGATTATCGTACTTGTTTTTTATTATGTATACCCCTTTTCACATGTAAAGCGCCATGGAATAAATGACGCTATAATAATAATATATCTATATATTTATACTATATATATACTGATAGATTTTCTTTTTGTGTTAGTCAAATAAATAGTGTTGGTTAAGTACTATTGTATCCTCATTGTCTGTGCTGTTGCACCCAAGTAACCTGCTCAGAAATGAACAAATTAAAACGGGATGGGTACATAAATCCTCTGATTTGATCATAGCAATAATTTCCATTCAAACACATGCAAAAATTTATATGCTTTGTAAACTACAAATAGCTTTTAATAATTCATTTTTATTGCAGGTCAATTGCTATTTCTGTGTCAAACCAGCCACAGTTATACACGACACATTTGTAAGTGTGATTCCTTGTTTTTAATGTGTCTAACATTATTAAAAAGTGACATGTTGCTGTCTTTCTGCACATGCCGTCTCTATGAAAGGATTTCCAATACCATAGTTACTATCAGCATGAATTATAATATGAACCTGGCAGGATTTCAGTGGGAAGGGAGGCTTTGTAATGTATTGGGTATCATTGCTTCTGAGAAAGTTATACTTGAAAGTTCTTCCTTTGATAAAATATACTGTTTGAAATTCATTCTTCTCGTGCTGCACCTGTGGCCCTTACATTATAATTTTGTGCTGCGCCTGTTCTTTTAATCTGGTATTATTGAAAATCCCATTTTGAAAGAAAAGATTATAGATTGCCAGAGCTGTCCCCTATTCATGATTCTTTTTACATCTGTACTATGTATAAGAAGAGACATATATTGTATTTATAAGATATGCTTGATATTAATAAAGCAGTTATGGCCAAGTAGATTGGTAGCTGTGTGCATTTTCTTATCTTTTTTTTAAAATGTGCCTGGAACACATTGCTAGGTGTTGTGAATGTGTTAGAAATTAATTCTGAGCGGGAGCTCCCTCTGGTGGTTACAAACAGTACTGAACCATTCAATGAAGATTGTGAAGATTGGCGATCAGGAGTTACAGACTGGTCTTATATAAGGGAGGTTCCCTCCCATCAGGGTTGCCGGTGATCAATTGTTCTTGTCTCAACTTTGGTTCCTGGTTCTCTTGGAAGCTTGCTGTGTTTTGCCTGCATCTTCTGCTAACAGATAAGATTTTTCCTGCTTGTATTTTAATGCTTGCTTTTTGCATTGTTTCCTGCACTCTTGTGGAGGTCAGCCAGGTCCCCTCCGGGGGGCTTGTGCTCCTCTCAGTTTATCTGAGCCTCTGTTATTTGTTCATTTGCCTTTTCCAGTTTTTTCAGTGGCTGCGGCTTAGTTTTGTTACACCAGAGAACTAATTTAGGTGGTAGAGGTCGTGTGATCTCAGGTGTTTTTGTAATTAGTAGGGTTGGTACTTTTTAGGGTTTTTTAGGATTGCAGTAAGTGCCCTTCCTATCCTTTTCTTTCTAGGAAGATTGGGCCCCAACGTTTGCTCATACTATTTTCTGTCTGTGTCTGTATTTCCTCTTGTCTAACCGCCATTACATGTTTGGGGGCTTCCTATGTTCTTTGGGGATCTGCTCCGGGGCAGATAGTTTTCCTCTTTCTATCTTTAGGTGTAGTTAGCTTCTCAGGCTGTGATGAGGCGTCTAGGACCAACGTAGGTACGCTCCACGGCTGCCTTTAGTTGTGGTGGTTAGTCAGGGTACTGCAATCCAGTAGATTCCAACCTCTCTGGTGTATTGCCGTTTTTGCCTGCTCTCCTCAGCTACCAAAACATAACAGCTAGGTACAATTAGGTAATAGAAAAAACTAGACTGAAGAGGTAATATTTAAAAAACACAGGGTGTAGTTCATATACTGTTTTTTTGTATGCAGTTCTAAAGCTGGCCATACACGAGATAGTGGAGCTGTTGGCCAAGCAGTTATATCTCACGACTTCCCCATAAACATGAATACTCAGTGGAGCATTGATGTCATTTCAGGGAGAGGAGAAAGACGCTGCCAAATATCTCTGACAGAGGCCAAACATGCATGTCAGAACTTAGCAACGCTTTTCAAACACAAGGTGCATTCTTCATCAAACGCTTTTGATAAAGAATGCAGCTTGATTTCGAAACACATGACTTATGACGATCATGTTATGGGAATGTTTTAACTCTACGACTGAATAAAGTTTGCAATTTTAACCCCTTTTAGACATCTGACGTAAATTTACGCCGTTGTCGGACGCCCTCACTTTGATGTGGGCTCCGGCGGCGAGCCCACATCTTTCTCGGCACATATCAGCTGTTTTCATCAGCTGACATGTGCCTGGAACAACCGCGGGTGGAATCGTGACAGTGGCATTTAACATGCGCTTCCGGCAATCACGCCGGAAATCCGCCTATCGGTGACCACTGTCATGTGATCGTGGGTCACCGATGGGTTGGTATGACAACCAGAGGTCTCCTGCAGACCTCTATGGTTGTCATAGCCAGATTGCTATGAGCGCCGCCAGGTGGTTGGCACTCATAGCAAGTGAGCATTTCTGCTACATACAGGCTCAGAATATGCTCTGTATGTAGCAGAGCCGATAGGACAAGTGAAGCTTCTAGTCTCCCATTGAGACTATTGAATCTTGCAAAAAAAATAAAAAATAAAAAAATTAAAATAGTTCAAATCATCCTCTTTTTGCACCATTCAAAATAAAACAATAAAAAAACAAACATACACATATTTGGTATTGCCGCATTCAGAATCGCCCAATCTATCAATATAAAAAAAAGAATTAACCCGATCGCTAAATGGCGTAACGAGAAAAAAATCAGAGCGCCAGAATTTTGTTTTTTTAGTCGCCGCAACATTGCATTAAAATACAATAACGGGCGCTCAAAAGATCGTATCTGTACCAAAATTGTATCATTAAAAACGTCAGCTAGACACGAAAATAATATCCCCTCACCCAGCCCAAGATCATGAAAAATGGAGATGCTACGGGTATCGGAAAATGGCACAATTTTTTTTTTAACAAACTTTGGGATGAAAAGAGAATGCCAAGAGTGTGCAAAGCAGTCATCAAAGCAAAAAAAATAGTTTTTGCATCACCACATTTTCAGAGCTATAATTTTGCCATATTTTGGCCCATAGAGTCATGTGAGGTCTTGTTTTTTGCGGGATGAGCTGACGTTTTTATTGGTACCATTTTCCGGCAAGTGATATTTTTTGATCGCTTTCTATACCGATTTTTGGGAGACAGAATGAGCAAAAACCTGCAATTCATGAATTTCTTTTTTTGGGGGGGTTTATATCGTTCCGTATGTGGTAAAATTGATAAGGTAGTTTTATTCTTCGGGTCAGTAAGATGACAGCGATACCTAATTTATATATTTTTTTTATGTTTAGGCGCTTTTATATAATAAAAACTGTTTTATAGAAAAA